>PVLA01008295.1:0-90942 GCA_004027455.1 Hydrochoerus hydrochaeris
GTGAAGAGTCCTTGACCTAAGACAGGCGCTGTCCTTGCAGGGACTGCCACTCCCATAAATGATAAGGAAAGCAATGTAGGGAGTGGCCTAATAATCTCACACATCTCTTCCTCCTGCGGACTACATCGGCTTGCATTTCCCGGGCTGACTCAATGTCAAGATTAAAATGTTAATTGATACCTATTGCCCTGAACCTGGGTCGATTCCTGCTTGGGGTTGAGGTTAAAACCTATTGTTTAGGATTATCCCTGCCTGGCCCTAAGCCTGGGGCGTTTCCTGCTTGGGGCTGGGGGTGGCTGCCAAAGGTTAGCAAATATATATTCCAGCTTCTAAAAAATAAAGCGGATTCAGATTTACTCACAGACTGGTGTGTAGTGTTTTCTGTCTCTCAATCGCCGACTCCCTGACCACCTTTGGGAAACCCTAGCCCTGCCGCAGCTGGACTCCGGCATGATGGTGATGAGAACAAGATGGCATTCTTCAAAATCTAGTACCAAGTCATGAAGCTAAGCCCATGATGAAAAAAGATCTTGGACTTTCTGACTCAAGACACTTATTCTGTTCTCAATAGTATTAGCATTGAACTAGAATTCTGACTTAAAAGTCACCACTGATCATTGACTCACATATTTCTTTGTGTATTTTTGCAGTAAGGGCAGACTTTTAGAGCTGCCACTTTTAAATAATAAATCAGGATGGTATAAGGTTGTATTTCAGATTTTAATTCTGAAAATCATAGAATCCACAAGGTAAATTGTGAAATTTTTGGAAAAGAAAATCCATGATAGTTAGGTTCATTGATAATGATTTATTAATGATCTGACTTTGTATTAGAGGTTTTTATTTTTTAGTTGGATGCACATAAGAGTAAAACAACTTGAGACTTTTTCCTAAAATCGAGAAATAGGCCACTGGTAATTTCTTGTTCAACTGTGTACAATAAGTGAGAGAAATTTTAATTCTAAGAATTCAGACCAAGTAAGTTAAATAAATTCAAATCATGAAACTGATACTTGTTTGACAATTTGTCACATTAAAATATACTGTATAAGAATTAAATATATTTTGACAAGTGCCAGGTAAAATAGTGAAAAAAACAAAACAAAACAAAACAGAGAATAGCACAGAAAGACAAAAAAGAAAATGGGAGGGTACTTTTACCTATATTTCTTTTAATTTCATTGGAAAATAGAAATGAATATAAGAATTGAAACTGTACTCTGCATGTATTCAAATACTTAGGCGTGAATGAAAAAGCATGGAAATTCATATGGATATTGTTGAGTATTTGAAAAATATGTGTAAAATTGTGATTTTATAGCATCAAGTATTGTATCATTTAGTCAAGGCTGGATAAGAACTGCAAAATTTATTGGCTACAATAATGTATTATTGGGGCTGGGGATTAGCTCAGTGGCATAAGCGTCTGCCTTGCAAGCACGTGGTTGTGAGTTTGATCCCTGGTACCGATAAAAAGAAAAATGTGTTACTGTACTTTATGAATCATAAGGCAAGAGAAAGGTCAGCTGATTTGGGTTGAGTTTATTCATTCTTCGGCAGTCTTTGGTAGGATCAACTGACCTTGGATAGTCTTGACTGGAAATGCATTTTTATGTTTCACAAATTTCTCATTGTCCAGACATGCATCTCCGTGGCAATGGCAAAGTTCTAAGGGAGTCAATAGAAATCCAGAGAAACTCTTAAACCCTAATCTTGAACGTGACAACTAGCAGTTTTGCCTCATTCTGTTTGTAAGTTACATGGAACCAAGATGCATAGTCTGGGAAAATAGGTACCACTTCCTTACAAAGAGGAACTCAGATGTCACATAAATGGATAAGAGTCTCAGCCAAAATAAAGAAATAGAGTAGATATATATAGAGAGAATGGATAACAGGTACAAGGATAGATTTGAATAGGAGAAATGCCTTCTAAAGTCCTATAGAAAAGTAGGGTAATTATCATCATCAACCCTTAAATGAATATTTCCAAACAACTAGTGAAAAAATTTTTTAATATTCCTAACACATAGAGAGATAAATATCGATGGTGATAGATGTGGCAAATAACCCTGACCTGATCATTGCACATTGTGTACAGATGTTGAAATGTCACATTGTATTCTCTAACTATGTACAAATCTTTTGAGACAATTAAAAACAAAAATACAAAAAAGAAATATAATCCATGTACTAACTCTACTGTAGTTACAGAAAAATTTTTAAGTAATGGTAACTAATGTTCCAAAAGGAAATTGACCCTCAATAAAGCTCACTGCTAATAGTGACAAGTCTGATGGTTCAAATGTTTCTCAACATTTATATGATTATTTATTTTCATTTCATTTGCAATTGTCACTTCTTTTCAGTGTTACATTTTTTCTTAGAATTTTTTCTGATGTGTAGGAGAAAAACTACAAATCCTGCTTTTGGGAGTTTTGTGGGAAAAATAGAAGGTAAAGAACTGTGGAAATCAATGCAACTGAGAGAATTTATATGGGAGGCAGGAGAGTTTCTAGGGCACCTTGTCTGCGTCAGGCACTGTAGGAAGCATTGCAGACAGTGGTGTTCCTTTGAATCTTTGTGTGCTGGTGTGTGCATGTATGCGAAACCAGCAGACCCATGAAAAGACCAATGAAGACAAATTCTGTAACCTACACAGAGGTAGAAACATTCTGTTTCAAGTTACAGTGGAAAGATTTTTAATATCTGGGATAGTTATTACAGTCTTTGAAAAAAAAGAGACTTATAGGATCTAGAGCAGTTTTTTATTTCTGCTTGTAAGAAATTGCTACAGACTTAGTGGGCTTACCAATACGAATTAATTATCCTACTGATCTGCGCGTCAGATGTCACATAGCTCTTACTAGGCTGATATTTAGATATTGGCACATCTGAGGCTCAAGGGAAAAATAATTTTCCTTGACTTTTCTAGCTTCTAAAGGCTCCCTCACTACTTGGCTCATGCTTCCTGTCCCACCGTCTCATCTTCAAAATCAATGAAGGGACAAGGTGTTTTTTCCACATTGGATCATTTTGACCTCTTCTATTCCTTCTGCTTTTATGGGTACTTGTGGAGCCACTTGGATACTTGTGGATCATCTCCCAGTGTTTCTAAGGTCAAATGCGTAGCAACCTTAATTTCATCTGCAACTTTACTTTCCCTGTTCCACTTATTCTAACGTATCTATAGCTTCTAGAGATTGGAACATAGACATAATTCGATGGAACTTTATTCTACCAAGTATAGTAACAATCTCCTCCTGAGTGCTTATCCATGAACCCTAAAAATCTTTATAAAAAATCTTAGAGAAAAGACGATATTAGGGTGAAGTAAAAATGAGTAAGATGTGATAGGTATAAGTATCAATTTTCCAAGATGAATATAATTATTATGTATTACAAATATATACTAAAAAAAAGGAAACTAAAAAAATTACACACAAACATTTTTGTAGCATTATTCAAAGAATGATAGACAAAGAGTGGAAACAATGCAAATATCATCAATAGATATGTTAATCAACAATAAAAAAGAAACATCCTTAATGTAATGGGGACTTCACTTGGAAAAAAAACCTGACATCTGATATTTAATAGTATGAAAATCACAGAATGTTTCATGGAGGGGCTAACTTTAGAAGAAGGATAATATGTATAGGCAGAAATAGAATCAATGATTTTTTTAAGTAACATGTATGTTTTAAATATGAGTTGTTATCACTCAAATTACTGAATCAGCAAGTCATTCAACAGGAAGATAGTAGTTTTCATCACTAACTGACTTAATTAAACTTGTTTTTCCCAAGATGGTGATGTATTGTTATTTTCATCATTCAAATAAATCATGTTTTCTGCTGTTAGAATATATGAAATGATTGAATTTGTTCCAAAATAAAAGACTTTAATCTTACTTCTTTTAGGATTAAAAGTAATAACACTAAAAAATAATAGACCATTTACTATTAAAGCAACAATATTAAGTTAGAATACCAAGCTCAAAGACTTTATTCTTTGAGGATATTTTTCATCTTATATTTTGATTTTAATAGTTTGAGGGTTTAAAGGAGCCTATGGGTCTGACGAACGTAGCTAAATATTTTGCCTGCACTATCTCTTTTCTCACCTCACTTTTCTCAAATAAGCAACAAGTATATTCTTTTTACCCAAGAGGTCCAAAAACTAATTGATCCATTACTTCTTATGTGGTGAATAGTATAGCTTTTATCATCAATGATTTGTTCTGTAGCAATGTAGCCACTGGTGAAACTTTACATTCAAATGATGGGAAAGTAACCCAGTTTTTCCCTTAAAGAGGGAGTGTGTACCTTTCTCTAAATTGTGAAAAATGACAAGATAAGAGATAAGTAAAAAAAGACCTGATTCTGAATTTATATGCCAGGCAATATATAATCATTCCATTTTATTATCTTCTTAAATGGCATTAAACTTGAATTCTCCACTACTTGGTAAAAACTTCAAAAAGTAGACCTCATAGAGATAGAGTTGGATATATCACTGTGGCATGATACTTTTAATTCTTTTGGGGAGATATCAAGAAGGAAAATAGCTGGGTTAATCTTGGAAACAACCCATATGGCCATCAAGCAATGAAGGTGTGAAAAAGATACAGATTTTTAAAAATACAATGGAGTACTACTCAGTTATAAAGAATAATAAACTTGAGACATTTATAGCTAAATGGATGGACCTTGAGATCATATTCTTAAGTGAAATAATTCAGAAACGTATGTGTGAATCACATTTTCTCTTTGGTGTAAGAAACTGAAAGGTGAATGTATAATAGATATTGTGAAATAGCAAGTAACTGTTTAAAGGGAAAGGGGAATTGAAAGGGGGTGTAGAAGGGAAAAGAAAAAAACTAAGAAAAATGGGATAAAATGAAAGCAAACTTCTGTAAATAAGGAGGGGAAGATGGGTTGAAGAGAGGGGAGAAGAATGGGGGAAAAAGAAGAGCTAGGAGTTATCATGTACAGGCATAAATTTCCTATGATGAATGTGATCATTATGCATATATAAATTGTACCAATAAATTTAATTGTAAAACAAACAAACAAAAAAGCAAACGGAGTAGTAAAAAGAGACATGCCTGTCCCTTCACAACAAGACAAATGATAGACATCTGAGCATCAGCTTATTCTCTCTTTAGAAACGAAATAGTTATTTCTGGCAAATTACCTAACCTGACAGAGAATGCAGGGTACGTGTTTGAAAGGCAAATAAGTTTTTCAAAAAATCTTCACTGAAGTTGGCTGAAGGAAAGGCTCATCTGTATTCAAGTGCTCCTGTCTTAAGATGAAAGAGCAGAAAAAAGTCCTCAGGTGGAGAAAAAATAGAGGGCGCTTTATCTGTGAGCCAAAGCCGCCATCGGTTACCCATACCTGACTCTCATTGACTTCAATCAATGGCAGCTGCTCAGCAGGAAGGGCTTGGCTGCAGGGTAGAAATTTGAACTTCACTAATAGTATTACAAGGGGATCAAGGCTTTCATAATGAGTTTAATAACTTTGTTGCGGGAAGAATCGTTGCACATCAGAGTCTTAAAAGTTCTTTTGGCCTAGTGAATTGAACCTTTTTTTGAAGACAAAGTTTGAAAGTGAATATATTTATATAGATGCATAGTTGCTAGAACTCAAGAGTAAATTATGAGACCAACATGTTACATAAATGGTTTACAATCATGGGTTGAAAAGTTAAGGTATGTGGAATCCAAAATAAAGAATTTGAAGCATAATGGATTTGGTTATGAGAAGAGCAACATAGTCAAACTTGAATTCATGGCATCCTTGTTTCTTTTCCTCTGTTCTGTATCAATCCTAAATTCTAAAAAAGATTAAACTATGAGATTATGGAGTGTGCACTATGTGGCATGTAATGAGTTACTTGGTTTTGCATGCCTTGTTTTGTTATTTCTGTTAAATTGATCAATTAAGATATCATTAGACAAAGATAACTTAAATACCTTGGGTTCTTAGTTAAGCAAAAAGGAAATCCAGTTACCTTCATCTTGTTTACCATTCATTCTTATGAAAACCATCCCATCCTATTTTTTCAGTGAAACCTAGAATAACTTTCAGTTCACAGCAGCCTGATTCATAAATTCCTTTACTCAAATAAATAATTTAAAATTTTAGTGTGTCTCAGTTTATCTTTTAATAATTCTTATTACAGTCAATGAATGTAAGAGGTTCAAGGCAAAAGGTTAAGTAAGTCTTCTAATTTACATATCTAGCATGAAAGAATATAGAAAATTAAATTCTACCTTGACACTTGAATCAGTCTTAAGAGTGAAATGGAGTGTCATACAGGAATTAGCATACAATTCAGCCATTCTGCTTCCAGGTATATATCCAAAAGAACTCTAATTGGTGTGTCAAAGCTTATCTGTGCTGCCATATTTATTTCAGCATTATTCATTATAGAAAAGCTGTTGAAGGAACTTAGGAGTCCATCAATTGATAAATGGCAGAAGAAAATGTTACACACACATAGAATACTACTCAGCTTCAAAAACTAAGGAGATCCTATCATTTGTGACATTCTGAGTTAGGCAGAGGAGACAAATAATATCACTTATATAGAGAATCCAAGAAAGCTGATCATACAGAAACAGAGTAGAAACATAGTTCTCAGAGACTGGGATGGCTAGAGAGGGGAGAATGGGAAAATGTTGATTAAAAAGGTATAAATAAACTGGTAAATCATGTAGACTTCTTAAATAACTGTTAATGATCTATTTTACTGCATGGTGATTACAGTTAATGATAAGCAATGTGTTTACAATTTGTTAAAAATAGATTTTTAGGAGCTGGGGATTTAGCTCAGTGGGATACGTGCCTGCCTGGCAAACATGCAGTCGTGAGTTTTACCCCAGTACCAAAAAACCAAAACCAAAAACAAATTAGCATTCATATCATACAAATAATTTGGTAGATATGTTAATTAGCTTGACTGAACCTTTACACGTAGATCAGAACTCACATGGTACCACATGAATTGGCTGACTTGAGTAACTTCTCAGTGACTGTCATCTGCTCTTATTGCAGTTTGCCACAAAGCTTAAAACTCGGTCAGATGGCAATCTCCTCATTTTTCCCACTCCAGTCTTGCCTTTCTTCACTTTATTTTTAACACTACTGACAGTATGACCTTCCAGACAAATTCCTGGAACATGTTTTTGTCCTATCCGAGTCGCAGTAATTTTCAGCTGTTGTGTGGAAAAAAGCCCATATACAGTAGTGCCAACCAGGCTGGGCTGGTCAGAGCTTGGAGTGGTGGGTCTCACCTGCTGTTAAAGACTTGTATCCTTTCTTCCTTACCACATAAGCTTCCTCCACCACAATCACTGTAATATGACTTCTGATTACATCATGTGGTCATTCTTTGCCATGTGTTTTTTCTGTTCTTTGAATGGTTTTTCATATTATTTTTAAACAGGTGAACTACTATCCTTCAACATAGTATCTGTAGAGTAAATTTGACCTTCTTGAGAATGAATTCATTCTTAGTTATGCTCATCTGTATCTATTACCATAGCACCATCTACACATTTTGTAAAACTAGTGCATGTGTCTACTATGGCACATTTAGTCATGGAGATTGTTTGCTGCTGTATCTTCTCCATGAGTCTGCAAGTGCTTCCTGTATCACTGCACACATATCATTCTATAGTGATGAGATTTTGAGCAGTTCAGTTTGGGTGTAAAGGATTTATAGTCAAAATATAGAACACAATCACTATGTAAAATATACTGTATTTTCAGTGGAAAACAACTGTATTGGGAAACCAGAGAAGGTTACACAGATACCTCGACACTTGAATCAGTCTTAAGGGTGAATTGGACTGTCATACAGGCAAAAGGGTGTGGTAGGACATGAAATTCCTCCCCAAAGACTACAGAAATGATAACAGCAATGAAAAACATTCAAAAATCCGATGAGGTGACACAGTAAATGTGGTGGAGGTTAGTAGTTCTGAATGGCCAAAATATAGCACGCTTTTGGAAGAGTAGGAGAAATTAATTTTAGAACATAGGCAGAGGGAAGATTGAGAAGAATCTCACTGTCCTTGTAGGAGTTGAGTTAGAATCTCTAAGAAAAGTACTTAAGAATCTCCTTAAGAGCAGGAGGCCATTATAGGTCTTGTGGCAAATGTTTACCAACAGATCAAACATTAGGCTGCTGGGATAGTCCAAGAGGGCCATGATATAGTCTTTAATAAGTCAGTAGAGATAGGGCGAAGTAGAGTAGAATGAATCTGAAATATATAGGTATTTGAGGAAACATGTCGTGATATGTATAGTTGTAGAACAAGACAAGAGATGTAGGAAAAATTTCTTTTTTCTATTTAGGACAATTAAATAGATACTAGTGCTAAGAAGGGGAATTCAAAAGAAGTAGTTTGATGTATAGATTGTCGCTAATGTATGGTTAGAGAACGTTAAGTATATAATGCCTAAAAAACTTTCAGGTACATATGTGTAACACATAGTTAGAATTAGGAGGTGGAACTAGAAAGGCTAGGTAGAAGTTACTAGTTGGGATTTATCAGAATATGCTAATAACTAAGGAATGAGTAAGTCCACTTAGCTCATGAGAGAAAATATGGGTCAATGGCGAAACCACAAGAAAAAATATACTTTTGCTTTGTTTGAGGCAAGTTCTCACTTTGTAGTCCAGGCTGATCCTGCACTCACTATGTAACCCAGGCTGGTCTCAAATTTACAGTAATCCTCCTCCCTCAGCCTCCTGAGTTCTGAGATTACAGGCATATGCCACCATCCAAGGCAAGAAAAAATATTTAAGAGGGGATGAATATTTACTATAGACTGTAAAAAATATTTTGCAAATGGAAGTGACTTTAGAGATGGAGGGGGAAAGAAGATAGAAGAAGGGAAAAGAATTAAGATGTGTAATGTGTATGTACCAATTCTCCAAGATGAATGTAATTATATGCACTGCAAATATGTACTAAAATAGAAAAGCAAATCAAAGCACAGCCATAAACCGCATCTTATGTAGAATAAATTTGTTTTAAAAACCCTTGAATAATTTGAATAATTAGAAGGGCCTATGATCAAAAGGAAATCAAAGAATGAACATGTCTTTAAAAAGGAGCTAGTACTCAACAGTGCAAAGCACTATGGGATGAAAGGAAGGCAATGATCGGAAAGACTCATTAGATATTCTAACATATCACAGATCTTGGTAATTTCTAGACCAAACAGAGTGAAATGAGGACAAAATGGACTGCAGCATTAAACAGGGTGCAGGAGAGAAGAAGTCAGAAATATGAAAGTGGACCATTATTTTTCAAATGGAAAGGAAGGGGGACAATATATAGAATAATTCTAACAGGAAAAGTATAGAATTTTGTTTAGTCTCTTTTATGTTTTTAAGATAAGGAAAGAATATTTCTAGGATAAGAGAAGGAAACTACAGGGAAAACAATTTTATAGAAGAATAATGCATTTTAATTTACTCATTCTCTCTTCTAAATATTTCCCCATTTAAAATCATAGTTTAATCTTGTGTTCCTGCTTTGACGCTTATTCTGGCACTTAGAGTCAGTGTTTGCCTGTTGAACTGTTTATTTATCTATAATTTTCCTATTCCCTTGCCTGTTATTTTAGGAATTTTTAAAAATTATGATGGCTGTTTAGATGAGATTTTACCACTGCTGTGATATATGGGGTCAGAATGAATTGATTTACTCAGGAGCTATTTGGGTACTTTATTGGTCATAGTCAATACTTGAATTCAATATCATGAGCTAAGGAAAAACTCAGGTCCAACTTACGTGGAGTGAGAGTACATTTGTTTACATGACATTCTGATGCTATTTAGGTAACAACATTTCTCAAGTAGGAAGGTACAATGTAAAGCACTGTGGTAATCAGGTGTGTAGAGAAAAATTAGAATCAGGACAAGGAGTTTATAATATTGTTTTATGATGGTCACCCAGAGTTAACACAAGAAAGTGTAGGAAATCTATCCACAACACTAAAGACATAGAATATTTGGCCAAAGGCCTGAATCCCACAGCAATGTTCCACATGAGTCAAGATGAAGACCCAGAGCTCATGACAGTGCCTCCCACGAGTCCAGCTGGAGGTCTAGAGCCCACAAGAAGGACTCAGGTCAGTTTCTTTTACAGATCCATACTGGGAAGGCCCAAAGGTCAGCAGTGGAAGCTAGAAAGTCTATGCCAACAGGGTGAAGGAACTGTTCTGGTAGGTTGAGGAGTCTATGCTGGAGCCAAGAAGTCATGCTCATAATAAAGACCAGGGCTGTCCTGAAAATCACGACAGCCATCCTCAGTGACACGGAAACCCTGAGCTCCTCTGACAACAAGCATAGTCAAGTACATGCCAGGAAGCCCATGTGATGAGTTCGACCTGGAGACCAAGCAGCACATGTCTTCCCCTCTGGAGCCAGGAAGCAATGCTCAACCTGAGGACCAGAGCTTCTCCAGGAGAACCAGCGGCTCAAACAGTAACTCGTAGGAAAACCGCAGTGCCTCAATGTCTCAACGCACCTATGCATAGCTTCTCCTTCTCCACGTCTCTATTCATGTTGGCAACTTTCCTCAGGTGGGTCACCCATGCTCAGCACCATGCTGATGTAATCCAGCTGGTGTTAAATTGACCACCAGTTTTTAATACATAACAAGCACACAGTATTTTCTGCCTTAATTGCACTGGGCAGGAGGGCCCAAACTTTCATGACCTGTAACAAATGTCAAGTTCTGAAAATGTATAACACCTCAATGCTAACTGACTGTCCTTTTCATATTATCTTTTTGGGAGGAAAATGACATCTTGAAGCTTAAACAATCAGGAGAATAAAGGAACACTGCACTGGAAGTCTATTTTATTAGGGTCTCAGAAATTCATCAGAAAATAATGTTTTTTAGTATGCTTTTGTCTGTGACATTGTAGGCTGCTGATGTAGGTGGAAATCAAATAGCTGGCAATTTTCCCCCCTTCTGGGTCACTGTACTCCACACTGTATGCGCTAAGTACTTTTATCATTCTGCAGCAACAAAGGAATTGGAGGATGTTTTCTTAGAGTCAGAACAGATGACCCATTACCATGAAAGTCATCATGATTATAGCATCACTAAAAAAGTGAAACGCTCTGATGCAATCCAATTTCAGCTCCTTTCAAGGTTTTAGCATGTTTTTCAGGCAGCAGGCTCACATGGGTCTGCAGTGGTGAGACCCTGTCCGATAGCTACTGTCACCTACTGGTGGCTACTGATGGCTGTCAGATAGCTACCGACACCTACTCTAATAGTAGGTGCCTATTACACAGCATATAGAAACTATTTGATGAACAAGTGACAAACTTTTCCTTAAATACATTTGCTTTTAAAAATATCTCATATTTTGATTCTTGAAGAGACTATGAAAATCAGGCTTGAGTCCCAGGTTTTTCCTTCACATAGATTTAGCTTATAACGCAGGCTTGAGCTTTTATTCACTGTATGACTGAGGGCAAGTTTCTTAGCCTTTTTGTGCTATATTTTCCTTGGTTCTGAAAGACTTATAATACATTTTCCATAGGGCTCTAATGAGGATTGTTATCCAACATGCATTAAGCTTTTGTTGTTATTCACGGCTGTTCGTTGATTCATCCAAAATTATTCAGAGAAATACATAAAGGGGAAAAGGTAATATGGTTTGGCTTAGGAGGCAGGAGTCAACCCAAGAGACTCGGGGAAGAAGATGGTATGCAAGCCCCATACAAGCCAAAGAGATCTGTGTGTGTGTGTGTGTGTGTGTGTGTGTGTGTGGTTGGCTTTGTTGTTTGCTTTTTCCATTTACTTAATTCTAGTACTGTATGTGGCTCTACCACTATTTTGATATTCTGACATCGTGGAGTTCACTTGTCTCATTTATTTTTACTTGGATTAAAGATACACTAGTTGTGGTCTCGCTAGGAAATATCACATATTAATTCTCTGTACCAACTATCAAAGACACATATTTTCCCCCGAATTAGGAAGACTATGTCTGTTCTTCCCAAATCAATTGCTGAAATAAATCCAATTATGCTCCCATATTATCTAGGATCTCACAATAGAGACCTATTTATTGGAGTGGAGTGGAGTGGGAATACTTCCTACCTATGCCTTGGTCATAATGGGGAATAATAGAACCTGAGCATATCTTGCCCTAATGGATTTATCTCATGGTTGATACAGTGACAAAGGTTCCTCAAGTCAAGTTTAAAATACCACACTGATGAAGAAAATTTGGAATATGGTAACTCCATTTATAGATTTTGTGCAACACTGAGTTTGATAGTATATATTTGAAATATTACTCTAGCTCATCTTCAAATTTCATATAAAAAAGAATAAAATTTAATATTTATGAGACTCATTTTTTTCTATATTTTTTGGAAAAGTATAATAACTTGGAAACTAACCCATTCCTCCTCATATTTAACACATTTAACAGTTTAAAAATTAATTTGTAACCTGGGAATTTTACTTTGTAATTATTTTGTAAGGGAATATTTAGAGCTTGTTAGTGTATTTGGCATGTGTTCTTATTTTCCTACCAAAATGAGGATTTATCTCCTCCCACATCTACTGTGTCATAGCAGTGATCAATATATAGCAATTTTGTTTTTCACATCTTTATATGGATCTTTTTGGCGGTTAATTACCTCTTTAACCACCTATGGATAATAACTCCATTCTCCCAGTTATAAAAATGATTATGTAAATAAAGCCCAGGGTCCCCTTGTGGAGCATCCTTGGTAAGCAGAGGAAAACAGAGGACCACTGGTTAAGATCTTGTAGTTGCGGGAGGCACAATATCTTACTATTGGAAAATATGGAAGTGTAATTAATCAAAATACAGATATTAGAGAATTTTAAAGGAAGTCATGGATGAGACCAGGAAGAGAAGGGAAGCCTAGGCTAAGTAGATGAGATAAACTGCAGAGCTCAGGCTATAGGAACCAGGTGTGCCTTTGGTTGTTAAGGCTTCTGCCTGCCACCCAGCAGGCTCTGCTTGAACTCAAGGAGCCTTATTTATGAGACTAAATTGTGTAATTCATGTCTGAAGCTGGGCGAGTGATGGATACTGAATGAATAGCCTATCTAAGCCAACTTAATCTTTCTATGATAGGGGAAAGACCTTGTTTGTTCCCTTAGGTAAGTACTCTAGTCTCATTTCATGCCCCACTTTTCCACATTAGAGAAAAATGAGACCTTCACTACTGATACCAGGAACAGTATATAAGTCTTATCTGTATTCTTACCTTTGACACACTTGCTGTGACTTTGTTGACAGCACTGAGATAATTCCAAATCTTGAATGTTTCCCATGTAACACCTTGAAAATTCAAATATAAACTTAGTTGCTACAGTCTAATCCACCAAAATCCAGTTGATCAACTGACTGATTTCTGAATGACTTGCTTTCTAAATTTGCGCTTATCTCTAAATATGTATAGCCTTAGAGTAATTTATATTGGATTATCTGCTTTTTGAAGTTTGTGAAGGTCTCCTTATGGTTTAGCTCTGTGGTTTTCACTGTATTTTACCAATAGCTTTTACAGTTGGGGCCAAACTTGGTGGAGGTAGGACAGAGGCAGAGAAATGGAATCTTTTGTCCTGGGGTGGGAGGAAAATCAAGAGAAGTATTTCAGAAACTTTGCATTTGGTAAAATAGTGAACTAGTGAATTGACTTTTGGTAAATTAGCTCTCAGGGAACCAGCTCATTTTTGAAACTTTGGGAATAAATCTAAAATATTCCCCACCGCCAAATAAGAATTAGTTTCTTAGTAAGTAGAAGAAAATCACCTTAGGGGAAGAAGCCTAAGGCAGCAGTAAAATCTGTACATTGCATATGGTTATTTGCACTCAGAGAATGCAGCAAATCATGAAAAATTTTCTTCTGCTAAATTAAAACATATAGAACCACATGCTTAATGAACTCATGGGAAGATTGTAGAGAGGACTGAAAATGACTTGTGTTAGGGATTACAAAAAAGAATATGATAGCAGCACTACAAATTTTAGCAAGGATGATTTCATAGCTCACTGAAAGCAGAATCTTTCTACTAAAATGAGTTGTTTTTCTTCTGCTTGCAAAAGAAAATCTTGTTGGAGATGTGACAATGCTATGTTATCCCCAAACACTGAGATTGTCAGAATGCTGCAGTGATGGTAGGAGCAAGAATATAGCAGAAAACATTGATCAGAGTATGGGTGTGATGACAGCTTTGAAAGCCAGTCTCTTGGAAGTGTGCATCAGCTGTTATGAAGTAAGGGCCACTTAAAGATAAAGCAGTTGTACACCAGCCCTCTTCCTGTCCACAAATAAATTATTAGCACATAGGTTAAACTTCAGCTGTAGAAAATTTAGGGTGATTTCTGTGTTAGTATGTTGTATATGTTTTCCCATGCAATTGATGGGTGTTTATAAAAGAAAAATTTAAACCCAAAATAAATCAGTTTACAATTTAGTGCTATTACTGATATAACTGAGAAACAATTATATTTTAAAATACTATGGGACAAAGAATTGAGTTATATAATTTGTACAGATACAAATTCTCTATGATGGGTGTGATCTATCTATCTGTCTATCATCTAATGTACCAGTATAATCTTATTGAAAAAATAAAAATGAAAAATAAAATACTGTGACAATACCTATTGATTGATTGTGATTTAAGACAAAAAATGAGTTTACATTATAACAAAATACATTTAGTTCTTCGGGTTTATCTTTTGTGTCCATTTCAAGAGACAAAATGGAAACTAAGTGGTAAAAACAGTCGTAAGTAACTTTTACAAAACAGTTGGAAATAAATTGGATAAAGTTAAAGAATAGATTGTTTCAAAGAGTTTAAAAATCTATTACAGTCTCTAGGATGTCTGATTTATCATAGTTAATCTCCTATGAGTCGGAGGAAATCTAGAGGCGTTATATAAAACACGTGCTAAGGATGGGAGTTCCTCAAAGGCCCGTGCGTTATAGGTTATAGAGCGACCATGCCGGGGGCACTATTGGGAGATAGTGGAAGCATTTGGAGGTAGAATTCTATGTCCCTGGGAATTTGAAGCAGGTGGATTAAAAGTTTGATCTTCTTTAGTGTCCAGTGCAGAAACTCCCGGAGGGAGGATGGTGTGTGGTGAAGAAATGAAGAGTGGAGATTCAGAAAGCCGAGGTCAGGTGGAGCCCTCTCTCCTGACGGGAGAGAGGGACTGTCTGGTACCTGCAGCACGTTCATTTACACAATCAGCATGAAAATAAGTTCACAGGGAGTTTAAGGGGAGGGTAGAATTTGGGACAGGAAGACTATCTAAGTGGTGTCTTCCCAGGGAACAAGAGGGGAAGTGTCTCTATTATCTCAAGTGAAGGTCAGTCACCATCTGTCAGTTTCCTGAGCTGTACACACTTGTTCTGGGGCCCTGTCAAACTCATGAGAAACAGTGGCCTTGTACTATTTTAATATTCCCAATTTAAATTAAATGAAACAAGCAAAAGCCTTATGTAGCTTCAGACTGCAGACTTACGGAAAACTTAACACTCAAATAACTGTTAGAATTCTGTGTGGAAGTATATTTAGAAATATGTGGACCTGTTCGCACACTCTGTTGTCTTCTTTTGAATTTTTGGTTATTAAAATACTCCAAGGACTTTTTCATCTTTTTTATTTCTATTACTCTTTTCCTCAACTTGTACAAGCCCTTGGATGTTTTATATTCACTTGGTAGCTTGCATTTTGAATTTTAATGGCATATTTATTCTGGGCTTATTTCTCCTATCTCACAAAGAGGATCTCATGAAGAGTTATGGATATGGTCCTAAAATCCAATAAAGATGCATTTGTCAAACTGATTTATTTTCCAAACTCTGTCCCTGTTAAATTCATAAAAGAATCCAGATTTCTGCAGATATTTGACTACTGTAGTGGAAATGATAAGAAGTTCAGGAGTCATCCAGGCAAAGATATTGAAAAGAGTCACATGGGAGAAGTCTCTGTGGCTCACACTAAATTGTTCTTTCTCCAAGGATGAGGCAGTCACTTAAGAAGAAAAATTAATCACAAAGCATGTTAAATTATCAAGCAGATAAAAGTTGGGTTTTGTGACTCATGACAATCAGTTTGAAGAACTAGGAGGTTTAACTAAATAGACTAGTGAGAAGTCACAACTGGGTAAGTTGATTTTATTTTCAGATTCAGCACTCAACGCAAATGCTTTCCAAAAAAAAAGTCTCTGCTGACGGGAAGCCAGGAAGTACATTTTTGGAAGGAAAAGGGAAAGCAGATAGGGGAGGGTGTGGGAAAGACGGAAAAAAGAGGTGGTATTGAAAATAATCAAGATTTATTAAATGCATCAACCAATTTCCCACAATGAATCTCACCATTGTGTATTACTAACATCCACTAATAAAAAAAATTCCCTGGGTTTGTCTGGTCACTATTATCAAACCTATGCTTTAAGGCAAGGAGTCTTAGCATGATAGTGTGATTTTCATATATCACTGGGAGGGTGAACAAACAACTGGGCAAAACCTTACAGTAAGAGAAGATTTTTTGCTAAATTTTCTTCTTTTTTTAAAATCATCCTATTTCTACAGATTTTGATAGTGCCCTACTTCCTCTTGGCTGTGCCATACAGCAGGGCCAGAATAATAATTGTATATCCTTGGCATTATTTGTCACAAGCAAAAATAACTAAAAATATCAGAGTTGACTTTTTCCTTTCTAGTTCAGGGGAGTACCTCAAACGTCTTACATTACTTGCAATCAGCCAATGCCTGTCAATTTTTCTACCTTAGAGATCTATTGTTACTGTGCTCATTTCCAGTGGAGAATTTTGAGAATTTATTCTCAGTGTATTGGTTTGTTTCATCAGCATGTTTCATCATCTGTCAGATTCAAACAGATTTGAGAATTTGCTGCTAAAATTGGTTTATCTCTTCTTTGGCTCCATTTCAATGGGGACCAAGGTCCTTTGCTTTTCTGACTGGTTTTTCTGGTGTTTCTCCCCTATTTTGAAGAGACTGAACACACAGCTCTTTGTCCTATTCCTTCCTTTCACTCCATTGCAGAACTGTTTTACTCTGTGTTGGTTCAGAAGATGATCTGAGTGACACAGAGGAGTAGAAACAGGATTGATCTTTCCCTCCAGTCCTTTTCCACTGTCCATATCCCACCCATCTTCAATTGTCCTTCCTTCACTTTCAAGTCTCCTTGCTGTTTTGTGGATTAGAAATGCACATCCTGAAGACAAGTTTTAGTCCTATATATTTGGATATTAGTAAGAAGATTGAGTTTTATTATCTTGTTTTTAATCACATAATGAGGAAAGTCAACCATCAAATATCAGGTCTGAGAACCTCCAACTTTGTCATGGACACAAAGTGTAAGTCTGTGTAACTTCCTGTTTAAGAAATCGTTGATTTAAAACTAGAATTTTTTGCTCACTACCAAAATATTTTCAGGAGTCTTATACATGTATAATTGGTATGCTCCCACCATACTTCGTCATCACATAAAAAGTTAGTGCTATTAAAAAAAAATCAAGGTCCATAATTTTCCTCAGTGTGAATCACAAATGTTCTTTTACATTCTTCTCCATATTTTCATAAGACAAACTAGACCTCTTTTAGATTGAGATAGAATTGTGAATTGGAAAACCGTAATATTGAATTCAGCCTTCATTTTAAAGGTTTTGGCCATTGATTTTATCAAAGTATTCTCAAATTAGAAAATCCTTATTAATCTTCATTTTGCTGATAAGGAAATGAAGGATAAAAAGAATTTAAATAACTTGGAATTACATAGAATATCAACAGCAGATCTGAGGTAGAATATATTATAACTACCCAGACACTTTTGTTATTTAACTTAGTTATTATCTAAAAATACATAGCAAAAGAAAAAATGACTTTGCACCAATACCATGATACAATGGTATTAAACATATTTTAAATAATTTATCAAAGACACTGTGTATTGGTGCTTCTTTGAATCTATGCAGCCAACTCTTTTTAGAGCTAATACACATGGAAAAGTTTCAGTCATTCGTGTTTTGGCATCAGCTGAGCAGCAGTTTCTTCAAAGAAAATATCTGTCAAATTGAGATCATCATGTTAGTAAAATAAATCAGACACACTAATATCACATGGTTTCTGTTTTATAAGAAATAGCAACTATAAATTAAGAGCAAAATAAAAAAAAGATAAAAATAATGGGATAGATCTTTTGCAAAAGGGAAGGGGCCCAAGAGATGAAGGAGGGAAGACAGAGGGAAGGAGATTGAAGAAAGAGTTAAGATGTACTATGTGAGTGTACCAACTCCCCAGAAGGAAAATAATCATATACTGTAAACATTCACTAATAAAAAATTAAAATTAAAAAGTGTAATGATCATCTAAGTTCATTCTTTAATTAATATCTACTACATGTAGATATTGTTCCAGGTATTTTGTATCGGAAAAGTAATTACCTTAAAATTCTTCTCAAAATTTGAGGAAAGAAGTAGTGTTTTGAGGGTGTTTTGAAAGCCAGTTTTTGTATAAATTGAGTTAGTTCTTTTTGGACTTCCTTTTGATTTTTCTAGTCAGATTTATAACTCATCTTCAAACAGCTGATTAAAATACTGCCCATGTGCCTCTGCTCTGGGGGGCCCTTTTTATCACATCAGAAAATACGTGAACTTACTTTTCTCTTCCAGTGTTTTATATCTCAGCAATCAATTCTGAATTAATGGATTCTTCTTTCTCTGACTTATGATTTCAGATTTCATCCTTATATTAGTTTTGCTTTGTATTATCTAGTCTATTTTATGTTAGCTCTTATTGTTTTTTTGATGAATATTTCTTTGAAACATCCCTAAGATCAAGGCAGTACCATTTGACTTGATTGCACAAAGATAGACTAGAAGTCCATTTCATTTTGAAAAATAGCCATCTCTAGAAAATGTTCATGTCAAAGAAAACCAGAACTGGAGAGAAGATAAAGTGACAAGGATAAGTTTTATTCAGGACTATTGTGATGGGGAAAGACAGAACTCTCTACAGAGCAGGACGCCATCCTCAATATACTTCGTTACAAAGGAGGATACCTTTGAGTCATCTGTGGGAAAGTGAATGCACCTTGAGACCATAGTGTTAAGTTAAACACAGACACATACGCTTAAATAGCACATGTTGGCTCTTATATGAGAAACCCAAAATGCAAATAAAGTAGCAAAATAAAAGATAGATAATAGAAAACAGGGAGATAAGGTTTTGGCAAGCGGGACCAGGACCAAGAGATGGAAGGAAGAGGGGAAAGACATGAAAAAGATTTCATACATTCTATACAGGTACAAACTCCGCATGAGGAATATAACCCTGTACAGCAAACACTCACTGATATATAACAATGAGAAGCAGGGGTTGATGGATGGAAAATTGCTAAGAAGAGACATGAAGTGTGAGAGAACTTCTGACTGAATCAGCTTTACAGGTTTTCTGCTTACAGCAGGCTTGGTGGTCAGGTAGCAAAAATGAGGAGTGAGGCCTTTTAGTGAGATATTAAGGTCGTTGGGTATCAAGGGTAAGGAATACTTGCTCATCAGTTTTGGGGGAATTAATTGCTAAAACTGAGTCTTATAATGAAGTGAAAACATGGGACTAGGAAAAGGTTCAGGAGACAGAATCTTGGCCAAATGTAGAATATTATTAGTAAGATAAAATTTTATACATTTTTATGATAATTGAACACCAATATGGAATATATAATGCTCAAGCGAAAAATCTTCTTACTCAGAATCAACTTTGACTCTTCAGTGAGGTTTTTCTGCTTTTGCATTTAATATATTTCAGGAGTTCATGATACCTAGTAATAAATTAAAAGCATTCATTTATTTTCTTTTTCTGGAGGAAATTTCCTATTACATGCTTTCCAGAATCCAGTCTAAGACTTTATTCTATGATGTCCAGGTGGAAAAAATTGTTAGATTTCCATTTAACTTATTGAGTAAATGATTTTAAGATTTACTTTAGAATAATCATAGTATATTGACAAATGACTAGTAAATGGGTATCTTTTGTCAATGTTATGAATTTTAAAATTGTAGAGATAATTATAATTAACAAATGTACTAAGATTAAAAACTGGCTAAGAAAAATGGATAATTGCCTTTATAACCAACATTTCCACTTCATAGATGTAAACCGAAGATCTTGTAATGGCAGATTTTATAAATACAAAATAAATTAAATTGCTTTTACAACATAAAAACAGCATATAAAAAGTTACCTACATTCTTTCTATTCAAAAAATATTTTGGCTAAGCATATACATTTTCTTAAGTGTGTGTATTTGAGGGGGTACACTAGTCAAAAGGTTAAAGACTGTTGGAATGTGTATATTATTGGCCTACCCACTAAAATCATTGATACAAATGAAATATATTTTATTCATTTATTGTGTTTACATGTTTTCTCACTGCTATTTACTTTTGAGTGACTTTTCAAAATGGAATTTTAATACAAATAATGATTTCATGATGTCTTCAAGAAAATGATTTCTTATCTGTATCTGGGGTGGAGGAAAATGTGAAATTACACCTCTCTTCTTCTTTCCACAATCCCCAGTATGAGTTAAAGCTTTCATTAGGTGAGTTCTGTTTCTTTCCAAAACTTATCTCTTAACTTTTCTAGCTCTTCTTTAGTTCTTTTCTACAGCTTTTAAAATACTTTACATGAAAATAATGAGGAATAATTCTCCTCAGTCTATTTTCACTTCATGGAAGGAATTTAAAAATTTCTCTGCTGCACAGAAAGTTCTCAGCTTTTAAGTCTATAGCCAAATTTGAGTTGTTTCCATTGAAGAGTTTTCATGTTTCTTAACACTGTTTTTCCTCTTCTGCCTGTTTTGACACTGAATATTGATAGGTAAGGAAATACTCAGCATTCAGATTTGGTCTAGAAAGCCCACTCTTCAGTGAAGTGAGGCCTGTGGTCAGTGTCTTCATGTTGACCTTGCCAATGATGGGTTATTTCAGCCAGTACCTAGATACTGCTCCATCTCTGTTAAATTATGACTACACACAGTCTTCCCCTGAGGTTATCTTTAAACATTAGTTACCAATAGGTACTATTTATCCTAAAGACTCCTTATTTGTGACTACTTATTTGTGACTCATTGCTTGATAAATAGTCCTTAATCCCACATGAAAGTTTTGCATGGGTAATAATTTATTAGACAAAATACTATCTATTACATAAGATGTTAGAGTATATTTTTCCTCCTCCATTAAAATTAATATTTATCTATGGACCTGTTCTGTTAATTTAGGTAGAGACTTGTTCTGCTAAATTGGAGATGAAACAAGAAACAAAATAGTCACCATCTCTAATTTGAGGCTAATTTTATTTTTGAGGAGGAAAGAAACTTTTTATTAAACAGCCATTTGTGGCTAAGCAATTCCTTGGGTATTATTAGAACAGGGAAAAATAAAGAAAAATAAGGGAGAAAGATGAAACACAAGACTGTGAAGGACAGAAGTGAGTCTGTTGAAATAAGTAAGCTTAATACCCACCAGGGAACACAGGCCATGATTTTAACATGCCATAACTCTGGCTTGTTTGTGGGTTTTGCCATTTAAAATAACTAAGTAGAATTTAAATTGATATGTTTTCTATCCTCAGCTCATTTTAAGCATTATTTCCTGATTTTTGGTAATGTGAAAATGAATATCCATCATCAGAGGAGAAAAAAAATGAAGATAATAAAATGCTATAAATGTTTCAACTTTAATTTCAACTTCTTTCAACTTATTTTTCTTATGTGATGTAATTTGTTCTTTAAATAACTTTTGGAAATAGTAAGAACAACCTGTATTCACATTTTGTAGTTTGAAGAAGGAATGAAACAACCTTGAAGCCTGATATGTGTTAGAGTCCACTAATCTCAGCCCTCTCTCTAATGATAAAGACTTGGATAGAAAGCTTCCAAAGCCTCCCTTCTCCTTGTATATTAGTGTAGGCTTTGCTTATGCGGGAAATGATCTGAGAGGCTAACCCTGGTGCAGTGAGAGAAGGATATTTAATTCTCTGGACTGTTGAGTCAGGATAAACAGATTAATCCGGGACTGATTTGGCAGAAGAACCAGGAAGTGAGTAAAGCCCCAAGCCTCTGTATTCTTGCTGCTAGCAGAAAAAACATGCACTGTGCGCAACCTTCACTTATAGAGGAGGAATTCTGATTTCTGAACCTTCAGGAAGTGCTGAAAATACTAAGAACTAACCAACTACCAAACTCCTTCCCCTATTTTGAGGAGAGGGCTAGATCTATGTTCAGCATTTAGCTGATTCTTGGAATCCACCCTCACCCAGCTATTGTGTCATTAATTGTGGGATGTCTGTGTGTGAACTGAGTGGAGCAGCCTCCTTGAAACCTATAGGGCTTACACTGAATGGAGCATTTGTCATACTTGATGGGAGAAGATTCCTTTTCCATCCTCACCAATCCCAATACAGAGCACAAACTTGGTTTGTTACCTCAAAATCCAGTATGTTGGAAGAACCTGAACTATCAAAATGATACTTTAGTGAATAGATTGTGCCTTCCAAACCCTGAGCGTCCAGGTTTTGGAACATGCTTTCCATGTTGTCTGTTTGTACCACATATTTGAGATCCTTGCTTTAGTAGGAGCACCACGCAAGGGCAACATCAGCAGGAGTGATGGAGGGAGATGTTCACTGTGTCAATCTGAGTTTCTGCTTGGTTCTTTGTAAACAGTATTAAATATGTTGGATCTCATTTGGGCTCAGGAACTGTGCTTGGGGTTCTAGTACTTGAATAATAATTTAGGGAAATAATTGACTTAACTCAGTCAACTCAGATTTATTTACTATGCATGTTGTATCACTGTGATTATGATTTATTCTCTTGAAAACATTGCAATCATATTTTTTATATATGTAATAAGACAAGTTTACTTGTTTGGTGTGAGTAGCCCATTTGCAAGTTACTGAAGAACTGGCTACAGCTAAATGTGAGAAAATTAAAATCTTTGAAGAAATACGAATCATGTTTCTTGACAATTTTAACGATTTTTGATAAAACAGCTATAAGTTCTACCTATAATAGGTATAATTATGCCTTCTTTCTCCAAAGTAGAAAGGTTCTGACCTGACATTTCTTTATAAAATGCTATTATGAGGTATTTTGTGGGATTTTTCTCAAGTGTTATAAATCTATTTCTTTATAAGTCTTTTCCATTTTTGTATCCATTTTAATGACCTTTAATTGTTTTTTGTTTAAACTATATGTGGATGTACTGAATAATCATTATTAACTAATACCAACCGATTTTTGAAAGCTGAACAATGATTTTTTTGCTCTTAATGAAAAAGATACTACCATCCAATTAGTCTGTGAGGCAGGTAGAAAGACATTATTTGAGAGATGACTGCTGTTCTTGGAATTAATTTTTACTTGGAATTAATTTTAGACTTGGGGTTGGTAACTCAGTCACAGAAGCATTAATTATATTAGTGCTTTATATACTAATTTGTACTAAATACTTGGCATTTAAAATGTTTTTTCTCCATGAAAATATCAACTTCAATTAGCAAAATATTCCTTGAATTGTTATATCACATTTATGAAGCATTAAAAGCATTTGAGAGAATATTATTTACTGTTATATAGACCATCAGCAACTGGAAAAATAAAAAGTGAGACAGAAAAATTGTCAGTGATACCATTTATAAACTTCTTAAGATCAAGGACACAGATGAGCACAGATGTTGTTTACAGCTTTATGATTCTTCTTTGGCTGGAGACAGTTTTTGGAAATATTGGAAAAGGGAATGGAAATATGAAGAACTAAAATGTAAGACTAGACACTTCTCTGTCAAGTTATTAGTTCTAATCCATGCAAACTTTTATTATTCAAGGTCAAGAAAAACATTGGTATTTCCTGCATGTTAAGTACAAATGAAATGTAGTTTTATTAAATTTAGCTACTAACAGATTATAGATTTTTGAATGTAAATGGGGTTGTCTTCTGCAATTATAAAAACAGACTTGGGAAAGAAATTTTCCGTTTTTTATTGAGGCAATTTTTCATCTACTTTTACATTGAGATTCTAAGTTATTAATTGAATTTAATAGAATTACGTAGAGTGTCCCAAAGGAAGTGCTTCTATTCTTAGTTACAATAAAGCCTGTGGCTAAGAATTTGGGCTTTGAAGCAAAAAATAGCATATGTTTGAACCCTAACTTTATCACATAGAAGCCACATAATAATGAATAATCCTCTGAAATCTAAGTCTCTTCGGCTGGGGAGAGAGAGGCTGGGGAAGAGGGAGAAGAGTAGTGAAAGTGGAGAAAGAGAGGGCAAGAGAGAGGCAGAAAGGAAAAATGAAAGCCTAGATAAATCCTGGGGAGTTCCATTAGAATTGTGGGCCTCCATATTTACTAATATTTTTATTTAAGCACTAAGTAGACAGATAAATAATTTGTGTATGCAAACACAGCCATGTAATTTTATATTGGGTGTCAACTCACGAAAGACTTGAACAATACCTCCATCTCTGATTAGTTACAAAAGTCAACTCATGAGAAATTAAAGACGTACATGTAAGTCTCTGAACTATGAAACCACTATATGAAAACACGAGGGAAGTGATTCAGGACATTGGAATGAATAAGGATTTTTGGACAAGGCCCTAAAATTATAAAAATTGAAAGCAAAATAATTAAAAGTGATGCCATTATAATAAAAAATATGCTCCACAAATAATAAAATGAACAGATAGAAGAGACAATAGACAGAATGGGATAAAATATTTCTAAAGCATAATTCAGACAGGAGGTTACTGTCCAAAATATATGAAGAACTCATAAATCTCAGTAGCAAAAGAATAACAATGGTGATGCAATTAAAAGTGAACAATAGACCATATAAGCATTTGCCGAAAGAAGACCTTCAGAAGGCCAACAGATACATGAAGAAATGTTCAACATCAGTGAAGAAAAAAAAAAACCAGTGAGTAGCTATTATCGAAGAGACAAAAGACAATCAATGCTGGTGAGGATGTAGAGAAACAGGAAACCTTGTACAGTATTGTTAGAAATGTAAATTAGTTAATACATTAGAAAGTGTGGAAATTACTCTAAAAATTAACTTAGAACAACTATATGAGCCAGTCAGTTCACCACTGAGTATATCTAAAGGATGACATCAGTGCGTAAAACAGACATCTGCACTACTAAGACCACTGTGGTACCGCTCATAATAGCCAAGATATGGGGGCGATCTTTGTGTCCAACAACCAGTGAATGGAAAAAAGAACATGTAATAGATAAATTGTGACACACTATCAAGCCATGAAAACAAATGAAATTCTGTCATTGGAGCTGTGTGGATGGAAATAGAGATAATTATGTTGAGTGACGTAAGACAAGCACAGAAATACAAATACCATGCAATTTTACTCTTATGAAGAATCTCAAAGAAACTGGGTGTAGACTAGAGCCTATTAGAGACCAGAGAAGGTAAGGTGGAGGGAGGGATCAAGAGAGGCTGATCTACAGGTATTACATGATAGTGTAGAGAGGAGTAAGAGTTTCTGTTGTGCTGTTATGCAGTAGAGTAACTGTAGACAAGGATAGTGCATACTTCAGAAAGCTAGAAGGAAGGATATAGAATGTCTTTGACATGAAAAAATGATGACTACTTGGGGAGGTATGTTGACTTTGATTTGCACAATATACAATATGTGTATATACCAAAATACCACGTAAATATGTATAAATTGCTGTTTAGAATTTATTTAAATAAAAAGTTATACATTTACCATTGGCATAATTGAATATTCTGGCTCCATTTTTATATAAAGAAATTACTGACTAACAAATAAATGGGAAGAAGGGAAAATGTTATAGTAGAATGTAGAAGCACAATCATAAAAATGGCAAATAATCATTTGGCAAAAGTGAGAGTAATCACTGTTTCTTCTGAGAATTATGAATGGCATTAAAAGTCTTAAATGTAAATATAGTCAGAAACTATATATTTGCATGTTGTCAAAGTATCCCCATCAGACATTTATTCATTCATTAATAAGGAATAAAATACCTTTTATGATGAGAAAGTCCAGCAGAAAGTTAATATTTTCAACAATGGAGTGAAGTCATCATCATTTTTGTAGTATTTTGGGAAAAACTGAATAACTTGAAATTAATTATGAGGTGACTCCTACAAAATAGCCACAAATCTTCAAAAGTATCAGTTGTATAAAAGACAAAGAGAATATTTCTAATCAAAGGAGATTAAACACATACGCCAACTACAGGAAATATATAATCCTGGAATGACCTAGGCATTTGAAAGGACAAAGCTGAGAGAATCAGACAAATCTGAATAACCCAGGTATATTAGATATTAGTTTATTGTTGTTAATTTTTCAATTTTGATAACTGCACTATTACCATCATAGATGTTAATATTTGGAGACTCCTGGTGAAGAGTGCTATTTAAGACATTTTATAAAGTTTAGAATTATTCCAAAATGAAAAATTATAAACATACTGATTGCTTTAGAGCATGTTAAATGAGTGAATGACATTACATATGCAAGCGACCTAGCAGAGTACTTGCCACATAAGAAGTGCTTATCACTATTATAATTTTATTCTTCTGAGGTATTTATTTACATATCCTCCAGAGAGCTCTAAAACAGATTTAAAAAAGGGAATGCAAACCTAGCAGTTTTTTGGCCTCCTTTAAGAACTGTAATTTTATGAAGAGAATCAAATAAAATGAAATTATCCTGGCTCTCATATGACAATAGAGGTACCTTTATTTTTGTTATTTTGAGTGTATACAATTAACACATGACATTTTCTTCTATATCCCTCTCCCATGATTTGTAAGAGGTGTAAGTTTTTTCTTAATTGTGGACAGGTAAGGGTTCATTCGATCTTTAAAGTGTACCATTTACACACTGTATTTCAGTAAATGTTAGTACTGCTAGTAAATGCTAGTACATCCTAGTACGCATGCATAAGTATATTAGCAAAAGCATTATAGATTACAGTAATAGTAAGAAAAATGTACCATGTTTATATAATGGCAGCTAATATTCTAGAAGGTGGATATTACGTATAAACATATTTAGTTCTTACAGACACTTGCAAAGTATGATTTTATTCTCTTTATACTTGAGAAAATAGGTGCAGAGAGGTTAAATAACATACCAAATGTCACGGAGCTCAAAAAGTTGAGCCAGAATTTGAACTCAAGCAGTCTTGCTCTAAAACTCATGCTCACCATCATTGCACTTTGGAATCACAAAAGCAGTACCAAATACAATTCAATGCAGTAAGCATAAGAGTTTATACTTATTTTTTTATTGCTATGGGAAAATGTGACATCACCCAGACTTAATATTTTTTTTTTATCTCATAAAATTGGTGGGTCAAAACTCTTGAACATTTTAGCTGCAGTATCTGCTCAGAGTTGCCTCAGATAGTAAGAAAAATGTTGGCTGATTCCTTATTTGGAGACTCCAGTAGGCAAATTCCTCCAGGAAGTGGTAAGTGCAAGTACCCAGTTGGTGGGGTGCACTTTTAGTTCTTAAGGGATCCTTCAGATCCTTGTCACATAGCTCCCTCTGCTTCAGTTTCTCATGCTTCATTTTCTCTAACTCTCAGAAGGCTGAAGACCCTGTACATGTGAGTGCTGGATTATTCATATAGGTAATCTACTTTTAGATGAATTTAAACCTACTAGTTAGTAAGTTTTAGAGGCTGAATTATGTTAATTCCCATTTATATATTGATATTTTTACCTGTGTACCTCCCATTGTGACTTTATTTGCAGATACAGCCTTCAAAGAATTAAGTAAGGTGAAAACAAGGTCATATGGGTAGGTCTTAATTCAGTATGATGGATGCCTTTTTAAAATGACATTAAAACATCCACAATGCACAGACAGAGAGATGGCCACATGACAGTGGCCCTCTGCAAGCTAATAAAGAGCCATAGACTGAAATCAACCCTGATGACCACTTGATGTGTCTATTAGCCTATAGAACTATTAGATATAAGTGTCTACTGTTTAATCACACAGTCTGTGAAATTTTGTTATGGTGTGCTAGAACACACCAAACTAAACTAATACAGCAAGTCGATAACAAACTCATAGCAAGCTGATCACAGAATTGTTATACTGTTTTATTGATAGTTTGTGCTTACACCCAAGGGAATGAGATTTTGAAAATCATGTATATCAATGGATGAGAAATAGCAGAAATTTTGTCTACCACTGTGGCATACTGATGCTACTAACTGTACACTTATTTCATTTGATAGTTGTAAGAACAGTCTCATCTGAACGAGATAATTGGGGATAGATGCATAGAGGAGTTAAGATTTCATACACAATTTGCTGTAAACATAATATGTAGACAGAATATTTAAGATAATATTCTACAATCTCAGATCATTTAAAAAATACCTCAAAGTTTTATAACATGATGGACTTTGGACTCATAGATTACCTTATCAATCATGTATTAATCAGATTTTCTCTTCTGTGCTTGAGAATGAAATAAATATATCATATTCCACAAGCATTTTGCATAAATTTGAGCCTTCAATGAAAAGGATTTGATAGGGAATTTTAAGGAACAATTGCATAAGAAAAATTGGATCCAGAAAAAACTTATAGACTAAGTAATGTTAGTTTTCAAAGTCATCAACTTATTTTGAAGAACTAGTTACCAACAGTGTTATTTCAATGGCATTGTATTATCTTCCTCGTATCTCTATGGACTTTGCTAAAAGACTTATTTCTTAACAGGGAGTTCTAAATAGAATTTCTTTCGAAAAATCCAGAGTTTTTTCCTAGTAGACAGAAAACAGATTTTCTACTATTATTTTTTTATATCTGCATTCAGTAGCTAATGCTAGTGTATTTGGGCTGCACAAATTCAGTGCTGCTCTAAATTGGATGTGATATTGGACATAAAACATCAAAGTCAAGTGAAATGTGCATCTATTTCCTCACAGAGGAGAATGACTAGTTGATTTTATTTTTTGTACATAATAGCTTAAATTAATTGAGTTTTAATATTCTTTATCGAATTAAGAGTTTGTATGAGTCAAAAGCTACAATTTGTCAATAGTACAATAATATTGTTATGGGTAATCTATAATAACCACATGAAAAACACAATTTGCCTCTTGAGTTCAGATATAATTCACATGTCACTGTTTGTTTAGTAGTTAGCTATGATTTGCTAATAAGGGATTCTACACATTATAAAAATATTGCAAAACTCAGAATAGTAGAGGTCAAAAGCTAAGAAACTCTCAAGTTAGTCTTTTCTTCTTAGTTGTTTGGGAAGGTAGGTGGTGTGGTGTCTTGGAAGCAGCATTTCTGAAGATTTATATATAATTATTTCCCTAGAATAAGCACTGGAGATCCTATTCTTACATTCTGACTCATGTTCAAGAGAATTTTTTTTTAAATCTCAGGAATATATATTTCATTCTATAAGATTAGAGCTTCACTCTGCATATTGATAAATCTTAGCATTGCTGTCTTTTATTAATTTGCTTCAAAGTATCTTCAAGGAAAAGAGCAAGATGAGACACAAAGTTATGCCCATCATAAATTTATTAAGAGCAATCATAGTAATGACAGACACAAAAATAATATTTACATGTATAGTGCATTGTAAGTAGTTTAATATTTTTCACAGAAATATGGAGGAATAAACTTATATGTTTCTGAAGAGTCGCTTGTGGTAGTTGTAGTGTATAAATAATGTTATATCACATAAAAAGAATGTGAGGGTCAGAAAAAAGAAGCACTCAATGTCACAATGGTTATTTCAAAAATTGAGCTAAACTAAAATTCAAGTATTTTGACTTGTTCGAGGCAGATATTTATTGATATTACTGATGCATGGCTGCTATTTTTATTTTAGTGGAATTAATGTAAAAGTGGCTTTTAAAAAGTGTTTTAAAATATTTATGCTTAGTAAGTATTTGTCTTGAGTTGGGATTGTTGCTGTGTATCCAAGAGTGTGAGTGGGCATCTCTGTGCTTTCTGTGGGAAGAAGGGAAACTTGTTCCTGCTTCCCTCATAATTTCTCTTAGGATTGAGGCACAGGAAGATTGGCCAATGGAATTCCTTCCATTTCAGTACTGATCCTAACATCTTACCTCATCCATTAGAAGAAAACACCAAGGAACATGTCACTGTCCCACAAGTCTAACTCTCCTTATACTTTTAGTATGAAACTTCCTCTAATTTTCTGTAAAAGTAGAGTTTGAGAAAACAGTAAGAAACAATAATGTATGAAGTATGGGAATAGTAGCAAGAGCTGAGGAAAAAATAAATATCATAGATTGAAACTAACTTTTCAGGTGAATCTGTTGCCCATCAGTGTGCCTGAGACAGAAGTAGGCAAGGGAGATTTGCCTTGGACATCTACCAAAAGAAGAAAGGTCTGCATGTTGCTGAACCTTTGTTGGATCTTTGAGCAGAACTATTTGAAGTCTCACTGTTTGAATGTCTACTGTGTATCCTTGAATTTTGTAACATGAACAACTATATCCAACATGACAATATGTAACTTATCAACTAGTGATTTCTTAGTGCTTTTTTTCCTTGTTTTTCTTTTTTTCCTTTGAAATTCTGTATTGTTGCTATCCTTTTTGCTGTTTTGTTTCTCTTTTCTCTTAATAAAATAAAATAAATTTTAAAAAATAAAAAAGAAGAAAGGTCTGGGCGTGACATTCCTAATAGTCAAGTTTAACAGTAACTTGGAATTTTTTTACTTGTTTTTTTTGGGAAATATTGTACCATTTTGATAGATTTTACTACCTCAACCTTATGAGATTTATTTTAACTAAGTATCATTACTTAGTAACAGTACTGGAATTTATAAGCTGTGATTCTTATTAAATTTTCATTTCATCTAAACAACATGCTTAATTTTTTAAAATAAAAAGCAGATATTTTATTTTCATCGTACTGTAGTCTGGGGAGTTAAGGCAGATTTGGCATCTGGTGAGGGTCTGCTTCCTCATACTCATCACTTTCTTGGGTCCTCATATAGTGGGAAAGGTAAAGTGTCTCCTTCTGGACCTCTTTTATTAAGGGCACTAACTCTATAATAATGGCTCTGCCTTCTTTAAGTCCCTCCTTCCTAATATCATTATCTTGATAGCCAAACAGTATTCTAAGGTGTCTATAGTGTCATTATTTTTCCAGTGATGAAACAGTAATAGTAATGTAGTTTCTATTACACAAAAATTACATCAAAATTACACACCTAAGGCAGGTGGTAAAGTGGGGAAACATAACCAGATAGGTCCCTTCATTTATTCCATCATTCAGGAAGCATTTGTTGAGAACAGGGCAGGTTCTAGCCCTTGCTTTGCATTCTGGGAACATGAGCCAGCTCTGTGTGTTCTTTCAGTGCAAGGAGTTTACATTCTGTTTTAGGTAAGCAGAATAATCATGTTAAAAAATGAAGATATTCTGAGGGTTTAGTTTAGTTCTACAAAGGGAAGATACAAACAGCACGGAGTAAAAGAAGGCATCTCTAAATAATGTCTGACTTGAACCAAGTCCTACGATCTGAGAAAAAGCTAACTGTATTTCATGCTGACTCAAGGTGAAAACATATACTGGGGCCCTAAGGAGCAGTGATCTTGCCTTGGTAAGGATCAGGAACAGAATAGGTCATTGTGGCTGGGTTATCTGAGCAAAAAGGAGGATGACAGCAAGTGCAGTAGGAAAGAACATTGGGGCTCAGCCATGCTGTGGAGACATTTGAAATGTATTACAGAAACATTTTCAAAACAGAGGCTGTAAAGGAGGAAAATGGTCATTATTTGTATGTAGGTAACCCCCCAAAGCCTTTTGCAGTCATGGAGGTGGCTGAGTCTAGAGTTTGTGATTGGTTCATAGTCTAGTGCTGGAATTGGCTGTGTGAGTGCTGAACCCGCCCAGGGGCGGGGAGCCAGCATACTATATAAGGAAGGGAAGGAGGTGTGCTTTTCCTCTTTTTCCCTGTTTGCTCTTGTTGCTCACAGCCACCATGGATCACTGCCCCTCAGCTGAGCCACTCTGCTTTGGAGCCTGCTGAGTAAAGACTGAAACCCCCCAAAACTGTAAGCTAAATAAACCTTCCCTTTCCTAATTTTGGGCATCAAGTATTTTGTCTCAACAAGGAGAGAAAATGCAAGAAGTTTACATTCTGTTTTAGGTAATCAAGACCACAGGAAATGTAGCAATATCTCTGGTGGTGGAAGAGGATCTCCAGTATACTCACATGTTTATATTGCAGTGTTCCTGTCTCTCTAGCCTGGAGACAGGTCAGACAGCTGGGTCTCTATCTTGATGAAGATAAATGCCTGGATGATTCTTCAGATAAGAACAGCACTATGTGGTTTTATAAGTGTAAATCTAGGAGTGTCTCCTGTTCTTAATCTATCCATCAGTATAAGGTGAGATAGCAGGGAAAGCATAGGCCAGCCCATGCACTCCATTCTCCTCTTTCTTTTTTTATTACTATATGTTGCAATACATAAGTAGTATATTCATCTTGGGAAACTGATACAAATAGATATTACATCTTGATCTTTTTATTTCCCCTATTTCTCCTGCCTTTTTCATCTCTTCTTTCACTAGCTATCCTTCTAGTCTCTACAGAATCTAGCTATTTCTTAATATGGCCTTTTTATCTTGCTTTTTAAATTAGACATATTTTGGGACTCTCATATTAAAGAAACATGGTGGAATTTAACCTTTTGTAACTTATTTCACTTAGTATTATCATCCATTCTCCTACAATTGGCTCAGATTTACTCCTTTAATGGCTGCATAGTACTTCATTGTGCATATATACCAACTTTTTTTTATTTTAAAGAGGACAAAACAGAATAAAACCAATCAAAATAAGCCAGCATAAAAGATACAGGACTTGAAAACATTATGAAATCAATAATAGTTACCATAATGCATTTTGATGTCTTGAAAATAGATGCATATAACTTCAGATATAGTAAAAATCAAACAGAACAGAATAGAAAGAAACAAAATAAAAACAAAACAATGAATGCAATAAAGGATTTCTAAAGAAGCCTATAGTAAATCAAAAATTGCCACCATAATATATCTTGCTATCTTTGAAATAGCTGCTCCTGACATTGGATTTGACATAATCAAACAAAACAAAAGAGAATAAAACTCAACCCTGCAAAACAGTGGAAACAATATAGGACTTCCAAAACAAGACCATAGGGAATCAGCAATGGCTGCAACCCTCAGAAGGAGATCCCCCCAGATGCCACATTGTGTACCACTATCCTTTAAACCTATGATCAGACCATTGGTCCTAGATCTGCAATGTTAGTGGAACACCAAAGCACTGCAGGCATCCAGGTGTATTTCACCTCCATAGTTATCATCACAGCCTGTGTTTCTCCAGATCATCCAGTTGCTTAGGGTAGTGGGTGGGAGTGGGGTGGGATTGGAGGTGGTTGGTACTTCTTGTTTGCCAGCCTGCTTGCCGGAAGGGGCTGGGTCTGTCTGTTCCAGTATAGCGGCAGCCCACACATGGTGTTGGTTCCCAGACTGGGCTTTCTTGCTGGTGTGGCTTTGTTCTCTCTATCCTGGTCTGCAAATGGCCTCTACTACCTTTTTTTTTACACATTCATTTGTTGATGGTTTGTAGGCTACTTCTAAGATTTATCTGTTAGGAGTTGTGCTGCTATAAACATGGGTAGGTGTATACTTACTATAATGATGTCTTTGATTCTTTCTGAAAGTTTCTCAGGAGAGGTATAGCTGGGTCAAATGGAATCTCTAAGGTTAGTACTTTGATTTACATAGTAGTTGCACTAATTTCTATTTCTACCAACAATATAGATGTGTTGCTTTATCCCCACAACCTTGTCAATGTTTTTTTAAAAATTTTTTTGATGATAACCCTTCTTTCTGCAGTAAAAGAGATGGAATCTCAGTATTATTTTTATTTTCATTTTTCTAATGGCCAAAGATGCTGAGTACTTACTTTTTCACGTACCCATTGGCCACTTTCACTTCTTTTGAAAAGTGTCTATTCGTTTCATTAGTCCTCACTTTTGAAGTGTCCAATTTTTTGAGGTTTTGTTTTGTTTTTTGAGATCACACTGTAATTCAGGCTGGGTTTGAACTCACTATGTAGCCCGTACTGTTCTCAAACTCATGGCAATCCTCCTGCCTTAACCTCTTAAGTGCTGAGATTATAAGACTGCACCACTATGCCAGGCCAGAAGTTTTCTTTATATATACAAGATGTTTGTCCTTTGTTTAAGAAAAGGCTGACAAATTTATTTTCCCAAACTGCATCTCATTCCTTTACTCTGTTGGTTCTTTCTTTTACAATGCAAAAGTCTTTTATTTTAATATGGTTTCATTTTTAAATTCTTGATATTTCTTCTTGAGCAGTTGGTGTTCTGGTCATGGTTGCCTATGCTTGTGTCTTCAAGAGTTTTGCCTATTTTATCTTCCATCAGATTAAATTTTTATGACTTAATACCTAGGTCTTTGATCCATTTGACTTCAATTTAGTACAAAGTGAGAGATATGGATCTATATTTATTCTTCTGTGTGTGGAGAATCAGTTTTCCTACTACCATTTGTTAAAGAGTCTATCTTTCCCCAGCATATGTGAAAGATCAGATGGATGGAGGTGCTTGTATTTGTTTCTACATCCTCAATTCTGTTGAAATGGGAAATATTCTTAAATGCCTTTGGCAAAATGAAGCAAAATTAGGAAAACCTTTTATTTTAATCAAGTAGGAAAAGATTACAGTTTTGGAACCCCTGAGAACTCCAAGATCAGCATTCTGGCATTGGGTTTGGGAGAGGGCTCCTCTCTGCTTCCATGATGGCACTTTCTTGATATGTTATGTGTGGAAGGTGGAGATGTAAGAAATTGTTTCCTTCAGCCTAGACATATAAGGGCACTAATCCCATTCATGAAGGTAGAACCCTGATAGTTTAAACACTCTTTCTCCCAAAGGTCATACCTCTTGATTCATTTGTATCAGTGATTAGGTTGTAACATGAATTTTGGAGACAACATCATTTAAACCATACTGCCACCTTGGATTGTTTTGGAGAAGATACACGTGAGAAAATTTTTGTTTTAAATAAGAAATTGTTGAATAATGGGAAATGATTCTGAAAGGGCATGATCTTTGACATCAATGGCATGCACATATTTAAATTCTGGATTTGCCACTGATTTCCCATATGACCTTGGAGAGGGCAATATCAGTTCTCTGATCTCACCTTCCCATATGTAAAATAGGGATACTGGGTAATTATCCTTAGAAAGTTGTGTTTGGAAATTATTTTTATTGAGATGTAATTTATATACAATAAAGCTTACTTGCTAGAACCATAAAAAGCAGTAGTTTTCACAAAGATATGCAGTTCTCACTGCAGTCAAGAAATAGAACATTTCTATCACTACCTAAATTTCCTTCTATCTTCAATACCTATCCCCAACCCTATTCTTGTTCATTTGATTTCCATTACCATAATTTTGCATTTCATAGTTTTCCTATAATTACAATCATAAAATCATTGTGCTTTGTATTTGGCCTTTTAAACTTGGGATAATGCTTTTGAAATTCTTTCTTATTAGTAGTATTTTTCTTCTTTTTATTGCAAAATAGTATTCCATTGTGTTTGACAATATACAATTTGTTTTTTCATTGTACTCCTGATAGATAGTAGTAGGGTTGTTTACAATTTTTGGCTTGTGTGAGTAAAATTTCTAAGATCATTTGTGTACAAAATATCTATATTTGACTTTTACCTGTTTTTCTTTCTCACACTCCAAGTTCATATTAGACAAAGTTTGAAATATTAAACAAGAATATGTTTTTGCACAATGAGTTTTGTTAGCTTTTTCTTGCTGTGATAAAATATCTGAGAAAACCAACTTCAACAAGGAAAATTTTAATTCTATTTGTGATTTAAGATGTTTTAGTCTATGAATACCTGATTTCACTCCTTTTGAGCCTATGAAGTAGAAGAATAATATGTATAATAATAATATGTATAAAGTTATTTGTGTAAAAAGTGACCAGTAATTTAATTTTGATGACTATTTTTTGTTGTCTTTTTTTCTGTGGTGCCGGACCTCTTTGTCTTTTAATTCTGAAGTTACTTTCCCTTAGAATGAGAATTCTGAGTGTTATCAGCAGTGAAGCTTCAAGACCTCCAGTTTTACAATCATTACTAGGCAAAGTAATATTGAAGAAATGAAAACCAGCCAAAAATAATTAGAACAAAGTCACCCATTAAAAGTGAATATGCAATTGTCAAAGCCTCAGTGGCTGTCACAAAATCTTATGAGACACATTACTTTATTTGTAGCAGGAAAAATTGTGAAAGATTTTAAAATAGGGGAATAGATTACTGTGGATCTTTTTAGTGGGATATTTAGCTGTCTACAGCACACTTCTGGGTTGTTTCTGTCGGATTCTGAACCTTCATAGTCTTTGACTAAACTACGTTGTAACTATACATTGTGGACAGTTGATGGTAATGCAGATTATTTCATTCACTGAAATACAACTGGATTTTGTCTAGTGAAGATGCAGTTCAGACTCTGGCTCACTTCTGTGGACACAGCCAGTTTCCTACACATTAGCAAAGTAACTTTAGTCTTTCTGGTTGCCCACATGTGCCAGCTCTTTGAATTTTCATTCCATATGTTATTGTTTTCTTTATTTACTGTAGACTACTTAATAATTTGTGACATCATAATTTTACTTTTTAAAAATCTATTTTTATAATTCTGTCTTTAAAATAAAACTAAAGGATACATTTCCTTTAAAATTAAAGCGTTTTTAAGTTGTTTTAGAAGAGAACGTGCTACTTCCCAAGCCCTGCAAGCAGACATCATTGACTTACCTTAAATCTTAAATGTTTCAGGAAACTACTGAGGTACCCGGAAGGAAGATGTAATATAGGCTGAGTTGCTGTGTTTACAGAGTAAGTACAATAACAACACTTCAGTGTTACTGTGTAGAGTGGCTTATTTTTTACACATATATTGTATTGTTTTATGAGTCCACTTTTCTAACCATATCACCGCTAGAAGGACAGAGACCAGATATATCTCTTTATGTTTTGTTCTAAATCACTTTCTTCATAAAGGTAAAATAATATAGACAACAAAGTTGAGGTACAGCCACTATTTCCTCTACATTTTCGCTTTCCTGCCTCTGGCATTACTTGTTTTCTGGAAATGTCTTCTGGAAATTAATTCCATGTGCCAGTCTTTAACCTTTGGACAAATTTGCCTCTCAGAACCCCCCCCCCCCCATTTCACTGCCTCTCAGTTTGCTCCAGTGACAGTAAATTTCTTGTTCTACTGGGTCCCAATGAACCATATGGCTATGATTTGGCTTCAGGCAATATTTTGTGAAAACTATAGCTATTACTGATATTTATGGAAACCCACAGGATGAAGCTGTAGCGAGTGTGGTGTTGGTTACCTCGGTGGTATAGTGCTTACCTAGCATCTGAGGGCCCTGGGCTTGACCTTTAGGGTGGAGGTAAAGAAGGAAGCTCTAAAGGGAGAATTTCAGACCATTTTCCTGTCAGGCTGAGATGTGAGAAGTCCTTCTCAGTTTGCTTTCCATAGTAGATCACACTAGTGTTGGTTTATTCTCACTGCTTATAATATTCCTCCTGCCAAACTTTCCTAGGTTGATAACAGAACCAAATAATTCTAAGTCAGAATAGTAGAAGAGGAGTTTATAATTGATTTTTTTCATAATTTTATGTATTAGTCTCTTTTGTTTTAAAATAAGTAGGACTAGTAAGTACAACTTAACTTTTTTGAGCCTCTTAAAATGATAAATTCTAGAAGTTTTTCCTATATTTTAAGGAATAATAAGAGATCTAGGAAGTTGTATGCTGGTAGACACATGTACATGCCTCTGTGAGCCTCTATATATGTGTAGATGTGAATTTATCAATAGACATAGGTGGGCAGGTAAAGCATGGAGTAGAGATACTTAAAAAATAAGTCAGCTGCTCTGTTTTGTTGTATTTGGAAGCACATGATGAGTGTCCTCAGGGTACAAGGAAGGGAGACAGCAGCTTCTCAGTGCCTTGCTTGGTTACCCCTCAAGTTCTCAGGAGGCTCAGGAGCTGCTACCTATCAGGCTCCTGTATGCCACGTTGAGTGCTCACCTGAAAACTAGACGAAACATAACCAGGGAAAATGCAGCACAGAAATCATACTCTAGGCTGGGCATGGTGGTGAGGCCATCCTGGGCCACATAGTTCAAGGCCAGACTGAACTACATAATAAGACTCTGTCTGAAAGAAAAAAACAAAAAACAACAATGACAAGAGAGAGAGAGAGAGAGAGAGAGACAGACAGACAGAATGTCATAGTCTGAGACTAAACTGGAAGTCTCATATCATTAACTCCATTATTATAGTCATCTACTTATTAGGTTCAGAAACACAAAAATCAAATTAGTGCAAAACTTATAGAAAGGAAAGTCTTGTGGAACTTCAGTACAAAATTTTTAAATAGATGAGTTTCTTAACAGGTATGGAGATAAAAGCATAAACACAAATTAAAAATAAGAAAATTAAATTTCCCTATTGAAAACAAGGGAAGAAACTCCTCAGCCCTTTTGTTTTTATAGAACATTTACTTTACAAAACTTACCTGATGGTTTGGATCAGAAATGATCCCTTGATTCTCCTAGAGAGGGCTTTGAGAGGTGATCTTATATGGGATGCTATTGCTGACTGTTCTGTACTGATAGGAGTTGAGTGGGGCCTTATTGGAAGGCAAAAGACCAGGTACCTGAGGGTGGTGACCCAGAAGAGTATACCCCTCTCCCTGGCTCCCTGACTCCCTGGCTTAGTTTAGTTCAGTTTAGTTTAGTTCCCTTCACTCTGGCCCTGCTTCCTGGTCACTATGATGTGAGCAGCTTTCCTCCATCAGACTCTTCTGCCATATTGTTTTTCTTTGGAGCTGGCCAACTGTAGAAGGACTGACGGCTTTGAAACTGAAAGCCAAAATCAACCTCTCCTTCTTTAAATTGCAGGTGTCCCATATTATTTTTCCAGGATTATGAAGGTGACTAAGACGAATTATAATTGTGAGGTTTATTTCTGTCTCTGAAAAGAATGAACATTGTTTGAAAAGCAAAATAAGCCATTTACCAGCTTTACAATGACCAATATCTCTGTTAACATCTGGAACCCTTTGTTTGAAAAGTAAACATTAGAGGAGATAGAAGCCCTGTCTTCCAGTTTCTGTAAGTATAGGAACCCAGCTTTGAGACGTCTCCCACCAAGCTGCAAAACTATTTCATTGCAAACATATAAGCAGCTTAATATTTCTTTGATAACATTAGTTAGCAAACCAATTTTGAGGAGAATTTATGAGAAACTACATGTGATAAATAGAACTGTCAAGCCCTCTTACTTGAGTAGTTACTGTTTGTTTTGAGAATAGGTATGTAATGGCTTATTTCTTCTTGGTTGTACAAAAGAGTGATTTCTTTCCACATTTGCAGCCTCTTAGAGGATTGCTTGTGATATGCATTACATTCTAGTTGAATGTGTGCTTGGTGATAAAATATAGTTTTTCCTTACTAGAGTGGTCTTTTGGACTGAGACCATATTTTAGCTATATTTACCTAACTATACTAGGGATGAAAAGCATATATATATATTCACATACTAATAATGGACAATATTTATTTAGTTCATAGCAATATTTTATTCTAGATATTTCATGGGTAACATTTATAAGTTCACTATCTAGTGAGCTATTTTTTATTTAAAGAAAAAAACAGAAAGAAGGTAGAAATAATACATAATTTCAAATAAAAACAATAAGAAATCACTAGTTGATAATTACATATAGTCCTCGTAGAAGTAGTTGTTCAAGTTACAAAAGTAAAGTGTACAAAGTGGACATTCAAACAGTGAAACAGCAAACAGTTCTGTTCACCTGTCCAACAAAAACTTAATAATACACACTTAAACATTCATGCAGTTATGTCCTTTAGAGTAATTTCTTTTCCTCTCTTTTTTACAATAGCAATTACACACTTTGGGTTTTATTACTCCTACATTTCTTATTACTTTTCAAGTAAGCTATTAAACCACTATCTGCAATTGAGATAGAATGAATCTCCTGCATACATTTCCCAACTAGCTGTGTTTCCTCTGTCTAGATAATATGGGTGAATTCTAGTTTAACATTACTTGCTGAACCTATCAAAGTTAATATAAAAATAAATTTTAAAAATGCATATTAATAAGAATTCATTTCCAGAGCAAGACTAAAAATCCATTAGTCTACTGTATTTTTAGTAGTTTTGTATAATAACTAGATGTATAAGTTGATTTATAGCCAGCAGAATTCTCATCAAGATGATAGTTACCTTATCTGTTTATTTATATATAATGTAATAATTGGAATTTCTATTTGCCTTACTGACTTTCAAAGAGAATTTCAAAGTATGAAGTACTTTGACTTGTTAACAGACAATTTGGGGCTATAGTTTATTCCTAATAATCTAGAACTTTGCATTTGTACCAACCTTAAATTGGTGAGGAAATGATAAAAGCATGGAGAAAATCCTCCCTGTGCCTAAATTTACTAATCTAATTATTTGAGCTTTGGAAATCTTTCAGATTTATTTTTTATTTTGGTATGCTTGTAGGAGGCCATTTAAATTTCTTTTTGATTTGCATTTTCCTGGAAAAAAATTTTAAAACTTGTGTTTTTAGCTGCACTTTAGGAAAAATCAGGCTCTGAGAGTTGCTATATTATGTGGGGGATTTGGATGGATTAATGAAGCTCAAGATCCATAGGGGGGCTGTTATGTAGGTTACACACCCACCTTTCACATAAAGGGACCACTCTCTGAGTGTGGGATGTTGGAAAGATAGCAATTACTTCCACTGCATTCTTTTTCCCAGTTTTGCGAGTTTTCTGATGTGAAAGAAATTGGGATGAATGAGATTTTTAAATTCTTATTTAATGATAACAATGGATGCAGTGCATGGGATGGTGGATAGGGAAGTTGTGTACTTTTGCATAAAGAAAATCTCTAAGAATAAGTGTGTTAAACATAGAAGAGAAATGATCCTCTAAGTTTTGCTTGATAGGTGACCCCAGTTCTTCCCAGAGGCAGCATTTTCAGTAATGACAAAGCATTATTCTGAAATGATAGTCTGCTGTCTGCTTTTTACAGTAATTCCCAGCATCTTAGTCACTCTCCTTGCTGAGACAAAATATCTGACACCTGCAATGTAAAGAGAAGAGATTCAGTTTGGCTCACAGTGAAGGTCCGCTGTTAACTGGCTCTAAGGAAGAAATGACAATGTGGAAGCACCTTCTTGGAAGGAAAGTTTCTCACACCACAGCGGCCAGAAAGCAGAGAGAGAAGGGGCGAAGCAGGGAGGGAGATGCGCCATCCTAGGGAACACTCCAATGACCAGCTCTTCTGACCAAGGCCAACCTCCTCACTGCCAGTAGTCTATCGTGTTCCCCAAATCCATTCACCTTCCAAACACATGAGGCTTTTGAGGCCGTTTTAGAGCTAAACCTTAACAGCCAACTTTTTTCCTCCTCGCGCCTATCTTTTAGTTTTTAGGTGTTTGGGAATTTAAAGAAACTTCCTTTATCTCTGTTCCAAAACATATTTGCTCCTCTACAATTATTGTCTTTTTTAGTTACTACTACACCTTTTTATTTCTGGCAACAGTAAATCTAGTATAATGTATGTTTATTTTACGGCCAATTCTCATTATGTGAAGCAGTCATCTCAGAAGTTCCTGCAAATACTGATTAGCCTGTATCGAACCATTACGTTTAGGAGAAACACATTAGGTTTTTTGCCATGTTTCATCAGCTGATTAACACATAACCTTATTTTATGTGCATTTCTGCTTAAAATATTTATCATATGTTGTTAATTCATCAATATTTAATTCATGGTCAATAGCATCATAATCTTGACTTAAAAAATCTGTTCTAACACATATTTTCTTCTTTAGTGTCTGTTACAACCTACTGAGACTTAGCATGTGAGACGTTTTAAATAGCAAAATCACCAATGCAAGGCACAAAATATCAAAAGAGTGGCATTAAATGGACCATGAAAAGGACACTGTTTACAGGAAGAAAAGTGGAATAAGAGGGCAGGCTGTCACCTTGTCAGTGACATCTGGCAATGTGAAGATTGGGCAATTTTTATTTTTCTGCGTGTGTGCGTGTCTGTGAATGAATGCCCATGAGAGCACTGAGTATTATGAGCAAGTAGATGTGTTAGTAAATAGGAGACCTGTGCATCATGGGACAGATTGTATTTATTTGCTAAAGTGTAGATCTCCTCTTCTGCCACACTGTAAATTCTACCAGGGCAGAAAATATGAAAGTCTTTTTCACTGAAACATTACTAGGACCAGTGCAAAATAAAATATTATAGGACCATCAACTTTTGGGCTCAATATTTAGCTGAAATCTAGGATTTGGCCTGTTTTGACCTCAGATTTAGGTCATTAGGATTTATTGTTAATATGATGATTCCCTTTAAGCATTGGACAGCATGTAATATATAGGATAAGTAAAAAATATGCTACTTATTGAAATTTGATGTTTTAAGTATGTATGTATTTATCATTGCAATAGAAAATCCTGCAATAATTTATGAAAGTTGTACATTTTATATCCAGTATATTGATTAATAACTTTTGTTTATATAGGTAGATTTTGGTTTTCTCTTTCTTTCTTTCTTTCTTTCTTTCTTTCTTTCTTTCTTTCTTTCTTTCTTTCATCTTTCTTTCTTTCTTTCTTTCTTTCTTTCTTTCTTTCTTTCTTTCTTTCTTCTTTCTTTCTTTCTTGTTTGAGACAGAGGCTTGCTATGTGGTTCAGGCTGGCCTTGAACTTACTGCGTAGCCTCGGCAGGCCTTGAACTCATGATGATCCTCTTGCCTCAGCCTCCCCAGTGTTGGGATTATAGGCGTGTGCCATCATGCTTGGCAATTTTGTTAGGATTATGAAAAGAAAGTATGTTAGCCAGATTTATGAAAAATATCCCTTCTGAACTAAGAATAAGTTTCAACATTTAAATAGTGTAGAAAAATAACATATTAATTTCCATTTATAAATTTTCTCTTTGGTTGCTGTACTATTTTAAATAATAAACACATAATGGGGAAGAACAGCATTTACTCTTTCAGTACTTAATTTCTTTTTATTTTATTTTTTTATTTTGAGGGTAAAATACAACAGAATAAGACAGAATAAAGCCACTAGAGACAATGCAGTAAAATTGGCACAGAACTTCTCAGCAGGTTACCAGGATAACAGTAATAGTGTATCTCATTATTTTTACAATTATTTTCCAGTCAATTAGGTATAGCAAAATCAAACCAAATACAGAACATCATAAAACCTATCAGAACAGAGTATTGGACAGAGCAATTCACTTAATCAAAGAAAGCAAAACAGTGATAACAATATTTGCCTTCAAAGCGATGGTAGAAGGAAATCCCCCATATTTGATGTATTGCCTATGATCAGCCTCCCAAGAGATACTCAGACCTCTGGCTCCCATTTGCTAACAGGGACGAGGGGGAACAGATGTTTGATTCTTAGTCCAAGCATCGGGAGGCTCATGGCTGTTTCCCAGGGGGGCAAGCGGGTTCCTTTGTTGCCCAGCGCCCTAAATTCAAACATGGAGTGGATCTTGGGAGATGCTGGCTGGCTGGCTGGTTCTCTCCCTGGGTCAGTACTTAATTTCAGCTGAGAGTCTGGGTATGAGTATAGAGACATAGTCACCTTAATGAATAAATTATACATCCTGATAAGGACTTTGATTATTATTCTGAGGAGAGTGAGAAGTCTTTGAAGAAGTTATACATAGGGGTGATATGAATAAATTCATATTTTATATTGATTACTTTGGCTTCAGGGTGGAAGGCAAATTTAATTGGACCAAGACGAGATTCTAGAGTGCTAATCATTAGATTATAAAATGGCCTAGGTAATACATGATAAGAATAGTTATAGGGAGAAGTTGAGTAACATAGATGAGCAACATGAATTAGTCTTTTAGTTTGTTAGGCTGACAAGATAAATCAAAACTGATTCTAGTTTCTGACTTGTGTGATAAATTGAATAGTAATTTTATTAATTGAGATAATAAGAGACAGGGAGATGGATATTTTCCAAAAGGGAAGGGGATAGAATGGGGTTAGAAAGGGAATGAAAAATGAATTAAGATGTGTTATATACATGTACTAATTCATCCGTGATGAATGTAATCATTATTACTGCAGATATGTACTAATGGAAATAAAAATTAAAATAAAATTATAAAAGTAAACAAAAAATTGAGATTCAACTAAAATTAAGAACATCTGCCTTATAGTGATCTGAAGTTTTGAATTTTGGACATAAGTGTGAATAATTTCATATTAATGAAAAGCCAGAAAATATGTTTAGGAGTTTTATTTGCAAATATAGAACTTATAAAATGTTCAGAATGAGATACAAATATAGATTGGATAACTACCAATCTATCATCATTTAAAGAATAAATATAAATTTAAAAAACACTGACACAGACATTAATATTTTTAAGGAAAGTTCATTCTGCCATTTAAGATGTAACAGGAAGAAAATATATGTAAAAGTAATTGAATTAAAACCTTCTTAAAGTAGAAGGATGATGTGAACAAGGCATTGTGAACAGAATTAGTGAGGATAAAGGGTTTGAAATATCACAAGGAGCTAGAAACATAATGAGAGAAGATTTCATTGGATTGAAAAGTTTATCGATAAAAGCTTTGGAATTATTGGAAAGTTTTCCAGCAATGGCAGGGAGATGTGGAAGATGCACAAGTGTATATTCCAAATATGAAAGTTCTTTCTCAATTGTTTGCTAGGAAAAATAGGAGATATATCTCCTTTATCCCCTTTATATATCTTTGCAAAAGAGGGACGGCATCTATAGATGGAGGGAGGGTAGGTGAAGGGAAATTAAGATTTAAGATATAATATGTTTATGTATGAACTCTCCATAATTAATATAATTGCTATGTACTTCAACTATGGACTAATAAAAACTTTATAAAAAGAAAAAAGTGAGTTTCCTAAATTCTTGAGTTTTTCTCTTATGTACCTGTTGTTTGCTATTTTGGTTCCTGTTATGGTTGATAAATTGTGTCAATTTGAGAAGTTTAAACTTTTAACTAATAGACAGCAGGGAGCCAGGATCCTTACTTTGTAAATATCCTCATTCTGTGCAAGAGGAGGGGACAGAAATTTTGTGAGTGCTACATTTTTACTGGGGGGTGGACTGAGTGGTCTGTGTACAAATAAGGGAAGAGAAGAGGCTTGTTACCCAGCGTTTTGCTCTGGCTGCTTTGCTGGCTGCTGCCTTGAGGTGTTGCCCCAGTGCCATGCTACCCTGCCTTGAGCTAACTGATTATAGACTGAAACCTCCACAAACAGTGAGCTAAATAAATTCCTTCTTTCACTTTGGGTGTTGGGTGTTTTGTTCCAGCAATGAAAGAAAAGTAACCAAGACAGTTCCCCTCTGCCTCTAACTTCAGCTACTCAGTAAACCATTGATTTTTAAAATTCTCATTCTCTGCTTATTGCCAGTTACAGCTGCCTGATCAGTGTCTCTAAAATACTGCTTTGATATGATCTTTTTAAAGCCCTGTAGTAATTCCTTTTGTTCCACAGAATTCAAGTCAGATGTCATCTGGAATCTTTTGACCCAATTTGACTCTAGATGATTTTCCAGAATTATCTTCGATAGTTTTCTGTATGTAATCTTCCTGCCAGCAAAATTCTTTTTTGTCTTGGCTTATACTAAATTTAATGCTCAATTTAATGCTCCAAACTTGTATACACTACTCAAGTATTACTTCTTTCTAGGCTTCTGTAGGTTGTCTTTCATGATTGGAACATTTATGATTTAATTTTTCATAGTAAGTAAATTCATTGTTGGTTCTTTGGAACATAAGACTCTCTGTATCTCTTTTTTTCTTTTCTTTCTCTCTCCCTATACACACACACACACACACACACGCACACACACACATCTATATCTGACTCTTCATTGTTCCTTCAGAGTTTAAACACTGCTCACTGAAGTGATAATATTTTGGAAGGAATACACAACAGTGCAGGTGGTTAGAAGGGGAGCAGTACTCTTCTGTCCAAGAAACGTCCCTATAAATTGTGGTGTGAGGAAGGTGACATTTTAATCACACAAGGCACCTATATGAAAATGTGTCTCCTGGAATCAGACAGTGTTACAAATTTATGAAGATACCAATATCAACATTTAAAACTTATATGGGCACATAAGAGAAATAGAAATTCAAATATCTTTATCACCTTTTACCTACAAGTAGCATAACCCACCCTGAAAAATCATGGCAAAGACAATATCAACCCCTCTCCCAGTCCCCTTGGTACTCTGTAGTCCTTACCTGTACTTTTGTTTTTATGATTGTTCCCTCTTACACTGGAAATAATGACACAGGTTTCCTGTGAAAAACTCCTTTTTCTCATAGTTCATGTAGTTCTAACAGAGCTAGTGACAACCCGTCTGTTCTCCATTGCTAAAGGAGTATGTGGCCTGGACCTTGGAATGTAGGTCCCAAAATCTGGTAGGCAAATGCAGGACCCAGGCAACACCAGGATTGTCATTGAAAAAAATGATTTTTTTTCTTAACTAAATTTGCTAGCATTACAAGATCTACATTTAAATTTGTTTTTGTTTTTCTTATCCCACTGTGCAAGAATTCTGTCTTTGTAAAAGGTACTGCAGAGAAAATCAGAGCAGACATAAAGACGGATGTCTAATAACATCTGAGCACTCGACTGTACTTTAACTGAATCTAGGTGTGAGGTTATAATTTACCTTTTTTGTTAGCTTCTTTTTGTTAGATTCTTGGCACTGAAAGAAACCTAAATAATAATGCAATGCTACATCTATCAGAATGAAAATAAGTCAAGAAGAATTTGGTTATGTCAATTCATGAATAAGGTGCATTAATTTGATGACAGATGACAAAAGCAACCATTTGGGTTAATCTCTATGAAGTTTCTTAACAATAATATTCTATAAAAAATTCAGTAGTAATTATCTTAAAATGGAGAATACCCAGGAGACTTAGAATAATGCAGAAAAGAGACTCCCAGTGATTCTATACTTCTCAACAAAGGTATGCATTGTTTATCACTGTTTTTATAGTTCCTGTCAAAATGCTGGGAACAGGGTAAGTGTTTGATGAATGAATACTTGAATTGATGAATCCGGGCATATTGCCAACTACATGGAAAATTCAGTGGAAGATAGAAAATTGTTACAAAGAATAGGAATTTAAAATTATTATATTTTTTCTCAGTGGAGGAGATAGGGAAAGGGGAAAGAAAGGGAGTGAAAGAGAAAAAAAGATATAAAATTATATATATATATGTATATATATATATATATACATATATATATATATAAAAGATAGCTAAGATGGTTGTAATTCTCTTAGTTCCTGGAACAAAACAGCTAACATTCATAGGATTAGATCAATTTTACATGTTTATATCTGGTAATCAGAGTAATTTTTTTGAAAATAACTCTGCAAAATGACAATCTCAGTTATCTTTTGAAAGCCCATATTGGGCTCTTCATTATTGTTATTTATTTGTCTCTTTTGTTTATTGTTTTTCTTGTATTTTGTTTTGCTTTTCCCTCTAATACAGAAAGGACAGATGTACATGTAGAGGCTTATACATGCCTAGATCTTCTCCTAAACAGTTTATAAGAATTGATTGTATTACATGTGATGGTATCAACAGCTACTTTGAAGAAAGTGAGACATTATGGTAGCCATTGCTGACTTTTTATCACCTTGTTTTGAAGCTCAATAATGCTTTTATTCTTTGTTTTGATTGGTTTTAGTTTGTTTTCTATTATTTGATTTCAGTATGTATGAAGGTATGGATAGCTGTTTTGAAGAGAACAAGAGACATTATGGTAACCATTGTTGATTTTCTTATTGTCTGGTTTTGAAGGCTTATAATGCTTTCATTCTTTAGTTTTGATCAGTTTTTTACTATTTTTTTGTATGAATGTACAACTATTTTGAAGATATGTACAACTATTTTGAAGAAAATGAGACATTCTGGTAGCCACTGTTGACTTCCTGTTGTCTTGTTTTGAAATCCAGTGTTGCTTGCATTGTTTTGTTCTGATCTGCTTTGTTCTGTTCTGGTTTTTTTGTTTTGTTTTATTCTCTTTAAAATAAAAAATTAAAAAAGAAAAAGAGAGACAGAGTGAGACAGAGTGAGAGAGAGAGAAAGAGAGAGAGAAACACACTTTTCAGTCTGCTATGTGGTATAAATAGCTCAAGGACTTTACCTGTAGGAAATGAAACCACACTTTTTGTGTATTAATTTTTGCTGCACTATGTCATTAAAGTATAGTCTAGAGTAACTTCAGGATTTAAGAAGAAACTATGATGATTTTAGGGTGACAGGAAAACATGGATTTACATATTACACCGACAACACTGAGAAATACTATCTAATGAAGGATATACCTAGAAAACAAAGTAACTAAGAATCTACGTTGGGGTCAAATAAAAAGCAAATACAGACTAAGAAAAGGAGAAGCTTTATTAAAAATGATATAGGGGAAAGAAACTTCCAGCGTGTTAGAAGTCTGGCATGCGTTTTTGTTCTTAAAATTAAAGAGTGAATTTTAGGAACAATGAAGGTTAAGGGCAGAATACATTTATTGAGAGAAAGACAGCTTCTGTCCAACAGAGACAAAAGGGGTCCTGAGTGGGTTGCCAAAGACCTCACTTTTTCTAGAATTTTTTATAAAGCAAAACCACAAAGTGAGGCTGGTCCAAGATAAGGAAAAATGGGTAATCCATAAGTGGGCATGAGGTGGGACAGAACTCTGGTCAATCAATAAATAAGATTGCAAGTATATTGTTTAGGTGAAATTGATTAAAGCAGGGACAAATGGGGAAGAGAGTCTTGTAGCAAGGGGGCATGAATACAGAACAGGGGCTCTTCCCTAGGGGCTGGGTTAGTGGCTTCTTCTGGCTTCCTCAAGGTGATTGGTACCTATTTAGAATTTCAATCCCTGGTGTTTATCCTTAGGATGTGAGTGCATTTGTTTTATCTCTTGTCTTAAGGTCTGACCCACAGTGGGATATGTCTGTATCCCCTACAGTTGCAAGGTAACTGATCCTCAGTTCTAGCTCCTTGGAGGAACTAGCTCTATCTGACTGCTTATCATATTCTATCTAACTCAGCTGCCTATAACAAAAAATATAATAGAGACAATTCTCTGATCTAAAACATAAGGACACACTTTGAATATCAAGCAGAAAAGTCTTTTATTTTTCCACAGGGAAGAATAAGCAGGCCTCTCAGAAACCTTTAAATGGGGCATTGGGTAAGAAAGGGAGAAAAAGCAGAAGTGTGACCTGTGGCAGCAGCTTTCTATCTGCATGGTTAGCAGATTCTGTGGAGGAGCTATTAGGGACAGGCTTTGCATTCTAGTGCTTGATCAGCTTGGCAACAAGGAAGTTTGGGGATCTGTTATAAAAGGAGAGTACTAATTGGGCCCGGGTCAAGATAAAGCAAAGGTTAAGGAATGGTAATTGGCTGAGGTGGTATAAAGTAGCATCATTATCATGAATTTTAATGAATCCAAAGTAATATTTGCAACAGATATGTGGAAATCCTACTTTTTGAAATATCATAATCAAATAGACTTGCCATTTGGAGAATTGAACTGAGTCACATTTTCCAGTGAGAGAGGCAGCTTTTTTGTATGAAGCTTTGAGAGGGTTCATGTTAGGAGACAGTAATATGCCAAAATTGAGGCTGGAAAGAAAAAGATTTGAATGTTTTATTTTCTTCAGAGTATCCATATCTGGAAATTTTCTGCAGAATTATCAGATAATAGAGACAGACCTATCAGGCATAAACAATACTTAGTGTGATTAGCTATGAGAATATTCCAAATTTGATTTAAAAAATAGGGCTTGAGGTAGAACATTCTGTGTTGTTCCAGAAGTTGAACTTTTAATCATATATACCAAAGTAAAAATATTCCAAAATAATTACTCATAAGGGCACAGAGTCTACGATTGACAATTTCTCCATGGAAGTCTACCGATTTTTTCATCTCCTTTAGAAGAGGTAAAAGGGTACTGGGATACTTAAACTGACTGTGAATTTATAACTAATTTGTCCAATTGACAAGATGTGAAAGAAGAACTTAACATATTTTAGATGGGAGTTGTGATTGGAAAATGATTCATATTTACTTTCCAACTGTTACAGTCAGTAAGTTAGATAAAATATTATTGATAGTCAGATAGGCCATCCAAGGAGCCAGTGCAGAAGACCAGGTACCTTGCAACTGTGTGGGAGATGGGAACTTGCCACTGTGGGCCAGCCCTTAAGACAAAAGGTAAAACAAATGCACCCACATCTGAAGCCTAAACATCAGGGATTGATACTCTAAGTAGGTATTAATCACCTTGAGGAAGTCAAAGGAGACACTAATCCAGCCCCCTTCAGGACAGGCCCCTGTTCTGTATTCAGCCCACTTTCTACAAGACTCACTTCCCCATTTACCCCTGTTTTAATCAATTTCACCTAAGCAATTGTACTTGTAATCTTATTGGTTGACCACAGTTCTGTCCCACCTCATGCCCACCTAGTGATTTCCCATTTTCCCCCACTTTGGATCCACCTCCTTTTGGATCCTTTTTGGTTTTGCTCTATAAAAATCCCTAGAAAAGTCAGGCTCCCTTTTGTCTCTCTGTTGGACAGAAGCTTTTTTTTCTCTCAATAAATATATTCTTTTCTTAACATGCATTGTTCCCAAAATTCACTTATGATTTTAGAGAACACAAACTCATACCAGGTACCTAGCAGGTTGGGAGTTTCTTTCCACTATATCACAACTAGTCAAAATTTATCAGTAAACTTATTTCATAATTCTACCCAAAGTGTTGACATCATAAAGATGAAAATAAGGGAGAGGGACTAGGAGTGAAATAGTTAAAAAATTTAAGGAGATGAATTAGAAATTAGAACCGTAGACATGATGTTCACTACTCACAAAATCACTAAAACTACCAAACTGGGAGAAGTTCTGGTATAAGGAATCAGAGAGAGAACCAGCACATTAATAGGAGGAAATGGATGCACCAATGAACCTCCCTGTATATCCTGCTAGAGTAAACAGTATTTTGAGTTCCTAGCAACACTTAATCAGCATCATTTCACAGCATCTCAGGTCTGTGCAGTGTTTGAAGAAGCCATAGGAGAATGCCTGCTATGGCCCGGCTCTGTTAGATCTCCTTTTTGTTCTCATGTCTGCAGGGAGGTGGGTAGTGGCTCCCTCCAATTGAGTTCTGCATCGTCTATGGCTCATAATGCTCTGCTGCTCTCTGCACAGTGTGGGTGGCTTTCCTAGTCTGCATGGAATGGTGATCAGGGGGTAAGATGCTGCAGGGACACAGTACTCACCTGAGCAGGAGGGGGGATTGTCTATGTTAGTGCTGCGGACTTTCCTTTTTCCCCTATGTTTCACTGGTTGTAGTCCATGGCTTCCCTGGATCCCTAATTGCAGTTATGTACCACTCTGGGTTTCTTCTTCAAGGTGACAGAGAGACTATATTGGATGCCTTTACAGGAGTTTGACCTTCCGGTGCTGGCTCCTGTCTTCAGATACTAGAACCATCTGCTGTCAGCCAGCGGTAATCTTGCTTCCCTTTCTTGACAACCCTGCTGTTTGACTCAATCTACTGGATTTATCTTTCAGGTTGATTCTCAATATCTGGGTATGCTGGCTGCTCTCATTTTGGAATATGCATGAGATCTGGTGGCTGAGCTTTGAGTTTCTGTCACATGCCTCCCTCTCATCAGCTGTGTTTAAAACAGGCCTTAATTTCTAGTCAAAAAATTTCCCATTTTGATTATTGTTGATGTTGCCGATCTAATCCAAAGCTTCTCTTTGTTTTCTAATTTTTCTACTTTACTTTTTGAGTTGTCATATTCTTAAACTGACTAATTTAATTTCTGATTATATTAGGCCCTGATATTTTATTATTTAGAAGTAGTCAAGTAGTTGAAAACCAAGAAAAATATGTGGGGTGGGTAGGAAACTTTGTGCCAATCACTGACACCACAGCATTCACCCATACCACTGTGCCTTTGCATTAGATAGACAAATCATTCATTTGCCTGATTCTGTACCCTGGCTCCTGTTGCTTTATTTTAGATTTCTGCTATATTCTGAGCATGAAATCATTATCCATCTCTCACCTATTGTGTTTTCTTATTGCTGAAAAGTGAGTACCTATAGGATCTATTCTTCAGGACCGAAATGGAGATTCCCACGTTAAACATCTCACCTGAAGGGGATCTTCCAGAAGTCTAATCAACTCTACCATGAAAATGTTCCAGTGAGAAAGACCAAATCTTTCCCTGTGATTTTTACGTTAACATACCCAGAATGAACCTTGAATATTAATCCTTTAATAATCAGAAAGCAGTGAATTTTTGCTTGCTTAATTGAGAAGCAGCTACTTACACACTAAGTGCCCAGTGTGATCATATGCATAAACTGGCATCAATTCACTTGGGTCTAAATCTGTCACTTAAACTTTGCTTTTTAGAAACATCTCATATGTCATAGAATCAAATTATATTTATAATTTATTCATATTTATAAATTATAGCTCACAGATGCACTCAGAAATGTCTATCTTTACGTTGCATGTAAAAGATCATGCCAGGAAACTTGAGGAATCCAAAGTTTCTTCAGAAAGTTCCCATCTCTAATGGTTTGAAGTTTAAATAGAAAACATATATGAGTAATATGTTTTATCTCTACATGACTGACAGGTTTAGGTTTTACTTCTTGGCCACTTTAAAGTTTTATTTTGCTTTTTGTTGCCTTTTGCCTTCTCATCACTAAACAATTCCAAAGACATTGACAATTGATGTTAATTTTGTTAAAATTTCTTTGAGATGGAGAAAAATTTTATATGAAACATGATAAAGTTGCTAGTTAGCAATTTGGCTTCTTAAGTTTTTTTCTTTAGCCATAAAAGTGGCAGGTTTTCACTTTCAATTTTCTTTTCTTTTGTCAAATGTCTACAAATTCTGTTTTAGTCTGCACATTTCATGCAGCAAAGCAAAATACTATAATTAGCAAAAATCACCTGCTGTTCCACAAGGATGTCTCTCCTAGGGATTTCAGTTTATCAAACATACATACAAGAAGGTAAAAAGTGATATAGCACGAAAGGAGATATGCTTTGTGATTTAATAGATGGAACAGTGTAGTTTTGATTAAGCTACTTTGGGCTTTCAGGAAGTAAATAACAATTTACCTGGACTGCAAAATATGAGTATGATTTAACATGTGGGAGTTAATGGGTGAAAGATGAAAAATAAGGGAAGAGAGACTGAGAATATTTAAAATGGAAGACAATGAAAGAGTATGAGACCAAAATAAAGTGTTTTTCTACATACATAAAGATCAATATGCAGTGCAAACAAGCACCTTATTACACAATTGAAGCTTGCATCATAATACTTACAAAAGATGGGTGTCAAACAAATAATTCAAGAATATTCCAATAGAGAGACTGCATATCACATGCACAGGCCATGAGCACAGAAGAGAATGAGGAGGTGCCGTGGCCTGCTGTAAACTGAGAAGATGGAGAGAGTCTCAAGCCAGGCTGAAGGAAGGTTAAGATATAGAAGGGTCATGTCAGGTCACTCGAGGCTCTCAGCATTTCTCCATGGAATGTTAATTTCATAAATTCTCCACAAAGTTTCTCCATGGTTCTAATTTTCTAGAGCTTCCATATTATATATATATAATATTATATTATATATATAATATTATAAAATGCCACAAACGGGGTAAATTAAAATGACAGACTTTTTTTTTTCATGTTTTTGAGGTTAGAAAACTGAAATCCAGGTGCTGGCAAGGCCATGCTCTTTGCAAAGGCTCTGGCAAAGAATTCTCCATAGCTCTTTCAACTTCTGCTCGCTGAGGACAATTCTTGTATTGTTTGGCTTGTGGTGCATAAACACAGTGTCTGCTGCTTCTTCACAAAACTATCTTCCCGCTGTGTGTGTCTGTTTTCAAGTGTCCCTCCTCTTATACAGCGCTAGGCATTAGATTTAGAGCTATTCCTAATCCCATATGACTTAATCTTGGTTATATCTGGTGTTTTGTCAAAAAGGACTGCTTTAACAAAATAAAGACTAGGTGGCTTAAAAAACAGAAACTTATTTCTCTCAGTTCTGTTGGCTTAGAAATCCACTATTAAAATACTGGACAATTTAGTTCCTGGTGAGGGAACTCTTCGTGACTTGTCTATTGCTGCCTATTCATTGGCCTCAAAGGCAAAAATTGAGAGCATGACAAGCAGAGAGGGTTCACTGATATCTGTTATGCAGTCCTTTTGGAAAGGAGTAATATATATATATCATCTATTAGCTGATTTTTAAAAATAAATTCTGTAAAAGGTAGTTTTAAGATATTTCCAGGGTGTGTGGGGTAGTGGTACATACCTATAATCCCGGGAGGCTGAGACACAACAATGGAAAATTGAAGCCCAGCCTGGGCAATTTAGTGACTTACTGAGATCCTATTTCAAAATACAGATATTTCAAAGAGCAGAGATTTATTCTTTCTCATTCTTCATCCTTGAGGAAAGAGACTGTGAAACACAAGATATGAAATAGCTTGAAGTAACTTAGATGACCATGAGAGGCAAGCAGACATTGCATAAATATAAAACTTCTTGTAACCACTTTCTCTCAGTATCAAGGTTAGGGGAAAGGCAGCCTGCCTGAGGTATCCTTTTCATTTACCTCACCATCTTTTCATTTCTGTTTTTCTTTCCTTTCCACACACACAGGAGTACTATAATATAACCCTAATGCTCTAACAAACCTCCCAAATAGAAGGAAATACGAAGTAAATTTGACACATCAAATTACTGGCAAAGTTTTTGATGGTTGTGGAAATTGGAACCAAAGATTAAGTCTTGTGGTCTTTTTGACAATACAGATTCAGATTACATATGAAAAAAATCAGAGATAATAGAACACAGGTGGAAGGCTTTGTGATGGTAATTGTTCCCACAAGATATCAAATGAGATTTAGCCTATAATTCTTTTTATTTTTCCTTTTTTGTGGTACTAGGGATTGAACCCAGCACCTTTGCACTGAGCTATAGGCCTTTTCATTTTCTATTTTGAGATAGTGTGTTACTAAGTTATTATGCTGCCCACTCTAGCATTGAATCTGGGACCCTCCTGACTTGCTCTCCCAGAGTGCTGGAATTACAGGCATGCACCACCAGGCCTGGCTGAGCCTGTGATTCTTATATTTCAAAAGATTTCATCAAACATCTGAATTTTAGAAAATGAAGCCATAGAAAAGTGAATTTGATTATAAATTTCTTTTAACACTTTGTCACTGCTATGTTCTTTGGTGAGACTGAAGCTAATTGAAGAATTACCTTTACACAGTTCCTTGGAATAGGAACAATAACTTTCTTATTTCAGTTTTCTAAATATCATGTAACTGTAACAGAGAATCACCTAAAACTACTATACATGCTTCTTATTCTCAAAGAGCTAATTCATTTATTTTTAATTTGTATGCCCAAACTGTAAAGAAATATCGACAGTCAATTGAAAAAACACTAGGATTTTTGACAGTATGAGTCACTGGTTAAAACTACGAGTAGTTAAATCTGTGTATGCCCGTCCATCCTCTAAAGTAGTGAATTAGAAAGCTGTATTTTTTATGAGACCACAAACTAATTTAGTTGAGATAGCTATTTGCTATCATAAAGGAAACATCACATGTATCCTGTAGCACCATATTTAAAGAGAAAAGGCCAAAAATGAGACATATAACTAGGTCTTGATTCCAAAGCCTTCTTTGAAGAGAGAGTGGGGCAAGTAGCAAGGTTCATGGGAGTGACCAATGTATAGATGAATTTATCACTGGCAATTAGAGTACACAAATTTGAAAGTGGTTTGTACCTAAGGAGCCACTTAGCCTAATTCTCTGAATTATAGTGGTGATAAAAACTAAACCCCATGGAGGGTAGTAAAATTAGTGTACATTTATTGAATACGTATTTTTGTCAAACCGTGCAAAGTAATTTTTGTAAAGTTTATTTATAGAAACTGTACATGGTTGCTATAGCTATCCTAATTTTATAGAAAAAGAAATGTAGTTTTAAGATTTTCATGGCTTGCACAGTTAGTAAGAGTTACAGCATGAATTTAAGCCCTAATTTTCTTTCTCCAACTCTTCCTCCCCAATTTTAAGATGAAATATTTTGCCCAAGGCCTAGATGAGCACATCTATCTTCTCACATCTACTGATTTTTCCCCTTGTCTTGCTGTACAAATCGAAGATTGTTACATGAAATTATTGATCCAAAATCAATCTACTGAATCACCTACTCCATAGATCAAGCAAAATTTGTTATAAAGAAAAACACATGTATTTTGAGTAGCATGTAAGAAGCATTTTTTTTTCCAAAGGAAGTACTAACTGCATGAACTGCTATTCGTTCAAGAGAATATCACTTGTTCCCTGTGATATTCTAGTACTTATCAGACAGGGCTTTGAGGTGTATTTGTTTTCCATTGTGGTCTAGGAAGTGCTGCTGGATTAAGTAAATGAAAGTCTAAGTTCTAAAAGGTTGTTTTTGGCAGATTTTGACCCAGTATATTGTTATCTTAGCTGGAATGTTCATGTTTTATGTATAATGCTTAATAGCAAAATATTACATGCACAACTTTACACAAAATTTTTACCTCATATGAGATAAATACTTGTTATTTATATCTAGAATCATAACTGATGATCCTATTGAGACTGCAGGGCTATAATTCACTTTATAGTTTTCTGCTGACTGTCTACATTATAAGAATATTATCTGAGTGCTTTGTTATTACCTTCAAAATCCTAAAGCCAAACTTAAAGCTATTGAGTATACACATACTGTATGGATATAATGTTTTTCCTCAAATTAGAGGGCAGAGGGTTATAAAATATTTAATAAGTTGTCATGGAGGTAGTCAGATATTTATTGCACAGGACACTGTGACAGTCTTATGTGGCACCTTGGTAGGCTAGAATATAGTGTTGTTTAATCAAACACTCCTTTTGGAATTGCTATGAAGGTGTTTTACAGATGTGGTCAACATCTGCAACCAATGCATTGTAAGTAAAGTAGGCGGCCCTCTCTAATGTTAGTACACCTCATTTGATCCCAAGCACAATTTCCTGAAAAAAGAAATTTTGCTTCATGACCAAAGTATCAAATCCTCTCTGTCTTCAACCTCCTTGGCCTTCCTTCATGTCCAGTATGCCAACCTCGACAATCGTGTGAGCAACATTATTGAAGTAGAAGTACACATACACGTATATGCATCTATGATGAGCTACTAAGAGCCATATTAGTTATCAGATTTCTGTGATGGTGAAAAATTAAAACATTTTGAGATTTAAAAATTAAACATTTTGAGATTTATTAATCTTCTGGTTGAAAATAAAGGAAACTAAACATAAAAGTAGAAAGCTGTTAGCTTCTGCTACTGGAAGGTGGAGTGATCTGTATGGCCTCCACAGCTTATGAAGAGAGGGGCGAGGTGGGCCCAGGTGCCCCACAGCGCGGCCCTTCCCTATGTGCTCCATTTATTTTATCAACCTTCAGACTGTCTTCATGCTTTAGAAGTCTCTTTCCTCATCTAGTTTGTGAAAGGCTTGGCAAAATTATTTCCGTTGGTTCAATGCTTTAATGAGGTGCCATTCCAAGAAGTCTTGCAGCATAGCCAGAGGTAGGATCACGTATGTCTTCTGTAACCCGCATTAGAGAAATACAGATGAGAGAAGCTGACAACATGGGAAGGATTTTAAACCAGTATAAGAACTCACTGGTTTGTTCTAGGTTTGTATATATTCCATAGATTCAAACTTTATTTCTTTTACAGGCTAATGAAGTTATACTACTCAAGTAATCATTGAATCTGAATCAAGTATGAGATACTCAAATGCATGAGTACATTTTCATCGAGAAAAAAATAAATAAGGAGTTTGTACAATGAATTTCAAACTTCAGGCTAAGAACCTCAGTTTTAGTCTATGTGGGCATGTTATTATGATGGAATTATCAGGAATCAGAAAACTTGAATCAGACAACCTCGTAGGGATGAGTAGTCCTTATCAAAAAGCATTGCACTTCATTCTGACAATAAAAAGCTTTAAAAATTCCTTCTATTTTTTAGCTGATTACTGAGATTTTTAAGATTAATTTTAATTAGAAAAGTTCCATGTGAGCTGAATATTGTTATTCTAAACAAAACATTATCAAACAGCATAAATTCTCATTCCTCAGTTGAAAAAATCTTGAAGTGAAATATATATTTTAGTGTTATTTTGTACATATCTATCCAAATGCAGTGAGAAAGCATCTTCCTTTCCTTTTTACAGTTTTTGCCATTTCCAAATCTGTTACTCTCCTTTTTGTCAGAGACTCTTGTTTCTCAATTATCCTTTATTGAGGCTTCACGCTGCTTACTTTACTCTTCATCCTAAACCAATTCTACATTTTCAAGATGAGTGAAGTAAGAGGAATTTGTATTGAATGTATCTCTCCATAGGCTACTTTCTTTTTGTTTTTCTTTTTTTCTGGTACCAGGAATTGAACTCAGGACCTTGCATTTGCCAGGCAGCCATTATACCACAGAACTATAATCCTGGCCCCATGTGCTAGTTTCCTGCCCACATATATCTTCCTTTCTTAGGTATCTAACCAATTTAAATTTGTCTCTTAAGATATTTCTCAGGCATCAATTCCTTTTCATAGTTTATTTATAGGTGTGCTTATTTCCTTTGCTAAACTGTGAGCTTCCTGAGAATAGGATTTTGGTCCTATTTATCCTCCTGTACCTAGCACTCAATACACTGTCTCAGGTATAAAATATTCAGTAAACATTCAGTGCAGTTCATTCTTTGAATCAGAGTACCCTGGACAAGTACAGAAATATGAAGAATATGTGACATTCAGGCACCTAAGTTGAATAAATTCACTGGAGTCCAAGGAAATAAGTACTGCTAGAAATATAAAATTGCTTATAAACCATGTTGAAGAGCTTGAACTTAACTCTGAAGGTTCTGGGACAGGAGTTACTCGGGACAATCACCTGAACTGTGCTAACAACATGGTGATACTGATCAAATCAGTCTTGCTCAGGTTAACATGTTGAATCTATGTGTGCAAAATCAGCTGACAAAGGCTTTTTGGCCAACAAAATTGGTTTATTTGGGCCCCCATTTGCCCCTTACAAAGGTAAAGAATGCTAGTGATGGAGAATAGTCTCATAGTTTATTATGTTTTAATAGTTGAATTTATGTGAGTAAAGTTATGTGCTGCAGCAAGCAATGGGAAGTGTCAGAGGGAAGAATTCTTAGAAACGCTGTAGATCAACCTGAAAAAAGCAAGGTTGTTGACAAGCCTAAAGAACAAGAGAAGGGAAAAAATTGCTCCTACCAAAAGAACTGTAAATAAAGACCAGGAGCATGGGAAAAATTGTTTACAAAATGAGGGGGATGCAGTGTGTGTGTCGTCATCACACACGACTCGTCAGGCTGGATTAAAGAATGGTTGGAATATAGTGCAGCGCCACAGCACTTGCCTGGCAGGCACAAGGTCCTGAGTACAATTTCTGTGCAAAAAACAGAACAGTATCAGGCTTGGGGTGAGTGAATTACAGGTGAATGAGTCGTAGTTAGCAGCTATTAGCAGCTGAGGCTGATGCCCTGTGATTGTAAAATTAAGAAGACAACATCAATTACGTTCACTCGCAAAATCATGACACAAAATAGACTAAAATGTGAGCTGCCTATTTAATTTTCTCACTTATAAGATAATTTTAAATAGGAGAACAATGCAGTATTAGTCACATGCTTAGCCAAATATGTAACTCCACTTGAGAGTGAAATCTCTAAATAGATCAATTAATAATAACAGCAGCAGATTGCTTTTCCTATTGTCACTGAATAGCAAGACAGATAAAAACTGCTTTTGACACTGTATGTATCAATAATGAGACCTATGGACAACACACAATGCCATAATGATACTTTACATCCACGCAGATACTTTCTATATTTCTTTTTTTAAAAAATTTTTTTTATCTTGTAGGTAGTAAAATACAGCAGAACAAGACAGAACAAAGCCAACTGAGACAGTGTAGTGAAATTGGTACAGAACTTCACAGCAGGTTACTAGGAGAACAGTAATAGTTACAATAGTATATCTCGTTTTCTTCACAATAGTTCTTCTTTCAATCAGGTATAGCAAAATCAAAGGAAATACAGAACTTATAAAAACAGAATATTGAATAGAGCAATATCATTAATCAGAACAGAGCAAAATAGTGATAAAAACATTTGCCTTCAAAGAGATGATAGAAGGAAATCCCCCTTGTTTGCTATATTGCATATAGTCAAACTTGCAAGAGATGCTCAGATCTCTGGCTCTCACTTGCTAACGGGGTGTGGGGGGATATGGATGTTTGATTCTTAGCCGGCTCACAGCCACTTACCAGGGCGGCCAGCTGGCTGCTTGTTTTCCCAGCGCCCCAAGTTCCAAAATGGTGTGGACCTCAGGAAAGGCCAATGGTTCTCGCCCTGGAGCGGCCACAGCTTGTCAAGCCACAGCCACTTACCAGAACAGCACGCGGACACTTTCATATCAACAGCAAAGATGAGTCTTAGTTGCTGCATCATTATGCCCAACTGGCAGAGCAGAGGTGCTGCATGAGTACCTGGGAGAACAGTTGGGTTGTATGACTTGACCTGGACAGTGGCTGCTTTGATTCAACCCCACGGCTTGTCTTCTTGATTCAGCTTCATTTACCTGTTCCTAAAATTCTCCTTATAACATGCGGAAGAGCTTTGAACGGCCTATGGATCCTCAGCTTCTGCAGTGGAGTGTCTACATTGTAAATATGGAAAGAATATCTATTCTATGTGTGCACAGCAGATTTATTGACCTATAATGTACTGCACAATTCACTCATTAAAAGTGTGCAAATTCCCTTATGAAAAATGTACCATAAATTTATCAAAGTGATCTGTAGTATATTCACAGAGTTGTGCAACTAGCTGCACATGTGATTACTTTTGAAATTGTCTTCAATTTTTTTTCAGTTTTTAGAGTGTGGAAACTGGATACAGATCTGGAAATGAGAAAATTAAGAATAACAATAGCAATAGCAATCATAGTTTCAATCTGCCTGATACTTTCAAATATGTCACTTCATTTAAACATTTAAACTCTGTCTGAGGTTAAAATAACTGGCTAATTGACTAATTTTGAATTAAATACAATACAAAAGTCAGATAAGAGATCTTATGTATCAAGAGGAATCTAGAAAAATGTTGAGAAACACTTTTCATACCTTTTACATACCTTGAAACTGAGACATTAGAGAGGGTCTCACTTTTCAGGGTCTCAAGATGAGAGAAATGAATAATAATGTGTGTGTGTGTGCGTGTGTGTGTGCGTGTGTGTGTACTGAGGACTGAAGACAGTGCTTCACCATATTAAGAATACAAACTGACACCAAGCTACATTTCTCGTCCTGACTAACTAGTACAAGTACCTTTATTTCTTCAGTTTCATTTCTTAGCCCATGGAGACAACACTAGGCAGTTCATACCAATTATAATTGTGTTTTTTTTATTCAATCAAACATGGTAACTTTTGTTTGATGACACTAAGACATCCAAGAACAGGCATCTAGAGTCTTGAAATCTTAGCCATGAGCCTCCTGAACATGTTTATGCACATATGTAAGAGTCCTGATGTTTATGCCCATGAAAGTCATGGATACTCTTATGAAGATATTCACCTTTAGGGAAAAAAGACATTGGCTTGGTGCATTAAGTCATGGCAACAGGAAAAAGAATTTTTAAATTCAGTAGTCCATACCAAATAGAACATATGTCAGACATATCCTTTCCATAAAAATGAAACTTTTGCTAAAACAATGAAGGAAGTTAAGGGTAAAGAAAATGAGATTTATTTCAACAAACTCTTTCAGATATTCAGTGATGATGGTGCTGATTGAGCAAAGTGCAGTGTGTACAGTGTCCTATCAGGGACTGCAGAAAGGATAACCATTGATAAAAGAGCAAGGGACCACCTCACTGTACAGACACTGGAGCTCTATGCATTGTGTGGGAGAGAGGAGTGGAACAGCTTTTCACAGGTTAGAATCATAGGTGATGGGCTTACTAATCCTGGAGTCAAAGAGTTCGTGTATGAATGTAAACCAGGCACAGGGAGGCAATAGGGCCCCTCATAATCTTCAAGTAGTGGAAGATCACAAGAAGAAGTTTTCTATTTAGATAAATGAGGAAATAGTAAATTCAGAGGTACATTCATTCATCCAGATGAGAAAAATTGTGGTAATGTATGTCATGCTATAACATTAAAAGCATCATACTGATATGACTATTAGACCAGTGAACCCTGTAGAATCATATCACACAAAGTAAGAAATTGTTGCTTCATTGAAATTAGAACATATCTTGCCTCTGCCAGTTTTTTAACTTTGGATGTATTTTATTTTTTAATTCAAAGATTTTTTATTCAATTGATACCTACTTTATATAGCTGTTGATAATTAAATTGATGATTGAAGCACCAAACAGAACCAATAGGCATAATCTAACACAGAGGTAAAACTTGTCAATGTAGGAGAGCAATATTAGAGGACCTGGGATCTATACCACAGAGGTAGAGGTTGGTCTTGGGTAGGAGGCTGAGCAGTTCTTCCACTGTAGAGGAAGGGAGGTAGAACAGCAGGTGTACTTGTGTGAGCAGGCTTTGTTTTAAAAGCTGAATCTCTTATTTAGATATCCTAATTAGATATCAAAGTAGTTACAGTGTTACTTCCATTGTCAAATGGCTCCAAGTTCCAACTTTCCACTATTCAAATAGCAAAATCTGAAAAAAAAAATCTGTTGTTCATAGCTTCTCTTGAGTGTTGGACTGAAAATCCAACTTTAAAAATCTTGTATGGACTGAGAGTGAGCCACAGTCTTGCTGTGGACACTGGGGGTGATGTGTTGGTCTAAGCTCCACTATTGCCCAGACAACATACAGTGCTTATGTTAATGTGTTAAAACATTCATCAGTGTTCTTGTTCTGGTGTGCTTCATTTGCATAAAATATAACCATGGCTCCAAAGAAAGCAAAGCCCAGTAGTAAACCCAAGAGAAAAATTGGGAGAACTATGACAGAGTTAAAGCAATCACTGTGAAGTTTATGATAGTCCTGGAGAAATGAATTTATATATGCAACATTAGGTTTTGCATTATTTCTTATGAGGAAAACATGTTCATCTCTCAAACTTTTCAGTGTTCACCACAAATTTGGAATAAACTGAGTTTGACAACTGAGGTATCATTATAGTGATATTTATACTTTATTAACTAAGGACCTGAATTGTAGGAAGTTTAAGCAATTTGCTTGTCTCATTCTGAAAAGTCAGTCTAGCTGGGACTTTTTGTTTGTTTGTTTGTTTATTTGGTACTGGGAACTGAACTCAAGACCTTGACCTTGCCAGGCAGGCTCTGTGCCACCCTCAGATTTAAACTTGGTCTGTTGATTTGTGAGTTTTTGCCCTCTTTTCACTGTAATATATTTACAAGACTATTTTAAAAACTTAGTTTGTTTTATTTATTCTTCAATGAATTTGCTGAGAAGTCCACCTATTTTCTTCATTGTACCAAAGAAGAATTCAGAGATATGTTCAAAAACTTATGTCTTATGTACCAGTTTGGAATGGCAGTAAGATTTTGTTTAACAATCTGATAATTATCTGTTCTATGGCTCTACCCTTTTAACCTTGGGAGAATGTCTTCTTGCCAGGGCCAGTATGTTTGGGAAAATAACCCTTCACAGGTAATCAAAAGCAGAACTCCAGCCCTGATGACCCCTCCTATCTCTTTATGGTACTAAGTATCCCTGACCCAAGGCTTTAGCTATAGACTCGCTACTGGTGGCTGGAAAATGGTGTGGAATTAGAGCCATTGAGAGAAACACTGTAGACTTTCTCACAATTGTATATTTGTGCATTATGAAAGTGAATGAAAATGTCTGTTCTTAGTAAAGTAAATTGAGTTTTAAAACAATGAGAAAAGACTGAGATTCAGCTAAAGTTAATCCACAGCACTGCAGTGCGGAACAGATGTCATGGGTCTCCATTTTTCAGTCTCAGTATCTTGGAGACCCCTGAGGTTACTGACACTTTCGGAGTGTCTGGAGGGCTTTGCAGCTCAGCTACTTCCTCAACCAGCCTGCAGCTGGCCAGTGGCTCCTACTGCTTCCCCTTGCTTGAGAGTTAAGGAGGAGGCATTGCTGACTTTTCTGCTGTGTGGTGTCAGTTTGGACTATTTTATGCTCTTAGAGATATTTTACATCACTGGGCTCTGAAAGAGAAAGTGGTTTGCACATTACAGCTCCTTCTATAGTAATTCACTGGTGCTTAAGAAAATTTCCTACTGTTTTGCAGGGACAAGTAATAATGTAGGGAAGAGGTCTATGCAGAGTGAAAAATAGTACAGGCTATGATTGTGTACCATGTACTGTGTGGCTGACTGAATACAGGCTCATTACCAGTACTGGCCTTTTGAAAATTACAAGAGTCATAATTCATGTTTGGATACAGAATTTGATTTAAAGGAAATTATTTATTTAGAAAACAAAAGTTTTTCTTAAAAGCATACATTTATTAGTCTTGGATTAAATTTTTTCCCTAATCTTGTCAACTAGCAGTAATCCGATGATTTAGTTTAGACTGCTCATTGGCATATGTATACTTCCAATATTCCCCATGTTGAATATAATTGCTGACTTACTAATAACTGTAAAATCTGCTGATACTTCTCCTTGTTATGGTTTATGTCAGTAGCACCCAGGCCTCACGCAATTATGCATTTGTGATTGGTTCACTGGCTAGCACTTGGATTGGTGGTGTGAGTGCTACACTTGCTTAGGGATGGAGCCAGGATATGATATAAGGGCAGGAAGAACGTGTGTGTGTGTGTGTGTGTGTGTGTGTGTCTTACTGGTTTCTGCCTTGCTTTTGCAGCTGCCATGAACTGCAGCCTGCCATGCGACCCTGCCTTTGACCAAGTGAGTATGGACTGAAACCTCCAAGAACTGTAAGAAATAAACTTTCCTTCCTTCATTTTGGTTGTTGGGTATTTTGTCCCAGCAATGAGTAAAAAGTAACTAAGTCATTCCTTGATTATAAAAGTTTCCTGAATAATAATAGTTAACTTATAAAAAATGGTAAATGAGAAAACAGAAAAAATTTGCAACTCTAAAAATGTGATATACAGTTGACCCAAGTCCTAGTGACATCAAAATTTTGTATCTAATTAAATATATCATCATAATGAACTGTAACACCTTTGTTAATACAATACTTAGAAGAGGTTATACTTGAATTATCTGGCAATATAGTTTTGAAAGACATTTATATTATTATATTAGGTATTGGTAATTAGCTGTTAATATTCTCAATCTTTTACCTTTATTTCAGAGGTGAAAACATACCCATGCTGAAAGTCTACTGTCTCATCAAATAACATCTTTTGAGAACCCAAAGTTTGCTAGTTAACAACTTCTTACTAAGAAAGAAAACTGTGATGTTATTGGGCTCTGGGATGTTAAGTGAGGCTTTCTCTTGAGAAGCAAGCATCAGAGAGTGGATGTGTGGCTCCACATTCAGAGCTGAGGCTGCCAAGCCACGTTTGTGTGGTAGCACCGCTGAGAGAGCAGAGGAGACTGGCCATACCAGCTGTGTCCTGTGGGAAGGGTTGGCAACCAAACAGTGAATGGCCATGCAAAAGCATTGTGTAGGTTGAAATAAGGGATGCAAGTGACTTTAGTTATCTCTCAGAATGTTGTTATTAATGGAATTTTAATAAAATGTAGAGTAATATGTCAATAGAATAGATTGAATCCCAAGGTGTAACTTTTGAGATTTGACTGGATTGCCACAGTTTGTCTAACCATTTGCCCATCAAAATTATTTGTCAGTTCAGGCATTGACTTTCATCTTAAAGTGGCTTCTTATTATTGAATGGAACATTCTGAGAGGTCACTGGACCTCTCTCCACCCCTAAGCTACTTTTGCTGACATAATCACCCCCAAGTCTCCTGTTCAATAGAGTCACTGAGTGTTACAAATTCTGACTCATTCCACATGACTGTTGTGCCGTTGTCCTTTGTCCTGTGGGAAATGCTTCACAAAGAGCTCTTCCAGAAGCTTACAGGATTACTGCTAAAGCCAGCCCCGTGTGCCGTGATACTTGATGTATCAGGCTGTCCTATAGCTATGTTTGCAGAATAAAGATCAAGATGTAAAACAACCCTGGATTCTGACCTCATTCTTCTCTTTTTTTTTCCTTCTTATTGTAATGAAGAAGAAACATAAGGGAGAGCTTTGGGTTTTTCCTTTCTGAATTTCATGTTTTCCTTCTTTAAATTATGGTGATATAATAAAACTTTAAAATCTACTTCTGATGTCTCTTTTTAGGAGGGAGAATACAACAGAATTAAAAGTCCATCAAATTGATTGCTTTGCTGAGAACTCCAAAATTTTATGCTATGTATCAAAAATTGGTTATTGATTCTTTCTCCTTGCATTCTTTAATAATAATTGTTTAAATAATTGTATCATCTCCTACACCCATCCCTAAAAAATTAGAAACTGCTTGATAATGGAGGAAAAGTGAGTACATGAAAATAAAAAAGTATAGTGAGTATCAATATATTTTAAAATATTGTATTTTAAACTTGTACAGGGTTTTATTGTTTATAAGGGGCTTTAGTAGCAGTGCACTGAAAGCAAACAGAAATTCTATTAAAGAGAGAAAGGATGAAAAATTTTACTATATTCACATAAAGGATTATTCTTAGTTTATTTTGTATTGCTATAACAAAACAAAAACAAAACAAAACAAATAAAAAAAACCAAAGCTGAGATGTACTTTATAAAGAAAAGCGGTATTTAGCTCATAGTTTTGGAGGTTAAGAGTCCAGGATCCAGAGACCTTTACTTTTCTGCTTCTTCTGACAGCCTTTTGGTTACAATACAGTGTGACTGGTAGTGGCATGGCAGTGGAGGGAGGGACAGAGAGATGGAGATGGAGAGACTGAGAGAGAGAGACAGAAACAAAGAAAGACAGAGACAGACAGAAAGAGGAGGATCCACTGGCCAGGTCTTACTCTCTTTAAAACAACTTGGTCTTAGAAATGGCAGAGGTCCCTCCAAGACTGGCACCACCATGCCCTATCCCCCGCTAGACCCTCTCCTCCTTTCTTTAACTTCTACCACCTCTTAGTATTGCCACCCTGAGGGTCAAGCTTCCAGTATAGCAATCTCTAGAGAATACCCTTAGGCCATATATAATCCATAACAGTTTTTATGGAATTTTGTACTGCCCAAAGAGCAAGTATAAATATATGCTGGGAAAAATAAAAAGAAAATCAAAAACAAAAACAGTTGCTTGTTTGTCACCAAAAGTTAAGAACTAAGACTTCCTGAAAGGTTTCTATCTGAAAGATGGCGTTTATTAACCTGCTGATGTTTACAGATACACATTTGTTTATATGTTGGTAAATGTGTAACAGAGGGTTGATACCTTTTGACTAAAATAAAGCTAGAAAATAATTCCTGCTTTTGAAGGTTTTGAAAGATTTCCTATAACTGATGAGAAAAAGATCACTGAAACAATTTACTTATACCAACAGTTGTTGGACAGAAAATGTAGTTACATAACATACTGGTAATCTACTTCCCAAGGGAGAGGGTGACACCTGTGTCAGATAGGACAGCTAGGTGAGTTGTGTTTGACTCATCTCGGTTCTTTCAGGTCTACAGACACTGAGGAATTCTTGCATTATAAATATTTCTACTTCCCAGGAGACCTAGTTGTATTTTTTTCCTCTCTTGTTTCTTCAAGATCCTTATATAACATACCTTCATTTGTAGAAATGTGTTCATGCATGTCTTTCTAGCAAGCTAAAATATCATTTTATGAAATAAATGTCAGCAAGGCAGCCTTTATTTTGGGAAAAATACCAAATTTTAATTTGTTGTGGGATTATATGTTATCCCTGACTAGTTATGTTGACTTATATTGTTGGTTGTTTCTGAATGCTATTTTCTAACTGGATCATATTTACATAGTGTATATGACACAGAACCGTAGATCTAAGTTCACTCGTGTTTTTGATTCTATTGTCTAAGATTTTGTTTCTTAGATTATAGACATGTTATTTTCAGCTAGTATATTTATATAAGGAGTGAGATCAGAACAATTAAAGTTATATTAACGTGCTTGTTTTCAAAATTAAATCAAGATAGATTAATTTGTATAAATAATAGCAGAAAAATTATTGTTATCTATATTATTCATTCAGTATTTTCTCAATTTTATGTGAAATATAATCTTTCTGACCAATTATTTTTCTTAGTCATTGGCACGAAGTTTTTCTCAAACACTATTCTGGCTTAGTTTGAAAAATTATAAATTAGATGTAATCATTCTTAATTAACTCATGGGTGGTGTTATTCAAAAATATATTGCATTTACTAGAAATGCTCCATTTCATGTGATTGACATAATCCTGTGGTTCTACATTTAAAGCTGGACTCAATCATACCCTTGAAGGACTGTCTTTTTCCAGCAGAATGAATTGTATTTAAATGTAAATTCATTTTCATGAAGCCTAGAAAGTAAAATTTTTGACACTGAGACATTTGAAAATGATAATGAACTGCTACAGTAGCAGAAATAATTCCTTAAATCTTAATTAAAGAAAACATATGTTGGTTCTGAAAATGTCATAGTTAGGACAAATTGAGAAGTAAGTGAATCTCAATTTAAAAAAGAAAAGGAAAAGTATGGCACTGTCAGATTCACATGTAAGGATTCAAATATATTCATGGACACTCACTGAGAGAGTTCTGACCAGGTCTCTTTGGTGACTTTATTCATTGTTGCCCAAATTCCTTTCTTAAATCTAGACTGTCTATAAGATAAAGTAAGTAAAATAAGGCTTGTTTTAGTTTATTAGATAAATTTTTTTTATTATAAGGACTAAGTATGCCATGCACAACTGTCTGGCTTTTCTAAGGGATGGATGATACCTGCTTATTTATATGAAAATCTCTAGAGATAATCCCTAAAGATGTTCCATAGTACCCGTAATAGGAGCTAGCCAAAGTGTAATAGGTAGAAAAAAAATAATTTTAGGTTTCTTTAACTTGGTACTTTTTGAATCAATTTTGCTAAAACCCTAAGCTCCCAGGCTAAGAGTATGCCTTAGGAAATCAATTCGTGATTGTGTTGAAAGTGAGAGATCCCCAGATGAATTTCCCTAGTACCAGGGTATGTGTAAGAGATGTGATCAAAATATATGGTGAAAGTTTATATTTTGAAAAGTTACAATAAAAGGCACATTGCTGTTAATCTCACTCAAAATACAGTCTCTGGCTCTGAACACATCATTCTTTGGTTCTTGCAACTCTGAAGCAGATCTGGAGGTCCCTTCTTGTGTCTTCACGAGGCGTGATAAAAAGATGATGCCAGCATTGCTGAGTGCCATCCAAGAGAAGGGCAGGCCTGTGAAAACGTCACTAGTGGTTTTTCTTTATTCAGCCTATTGAAACTATGTGACCTCTGACTCTTCCTTAGAGTCTAAATGACCATGAAATAAAACTCTTTTGAATTAGTACAGCATGGAGGCAGCCACAACAGCACAACTAAAGACACCTGTGAAAGTGGACTTCTAGAACTGCCTCAGAAAGTAGCAAGTATAATGGGATAAGTGTGTTCAAAGCCAGAGAGACTATTTTCAGGACAATACATGGCAACATGTCTTTTGCCATAACGCATTTTAAAAAATTAAACATTTACTGTATTTTTCAATAAAACTTCACAAAGCTCAAGGAAAATGTGTAAGAAAATCTCTAGTTCAAAAAACAGGCACACTAGCTTATCCAACTATTGGACATACGTTTGAACTTGTCTCATATGATCACCTTATTAGAACATGTTTTACATTAATTGTAGACAATATAAACTGCTAATATTTGGTTTGTTTTCCTGTACCCTCAATTTAATCAAGAGCAATTTGTGGTCATCATACTCACTGAAATGGTATCTTTTTGAAGTAATGTATTTATTAGATTCTATAGCTGTTGTTCATTAATTTGAGCTGAAATTCCAATTTTGCATGGATTAGTTGTGTTTAACCCCTTTTTAAAAATCTCAGTATTTTTATGACTAACAGATCTAGGGTATGCGTTAGCAGAAAACAATAGTCAACAAAGCAGTACCTCCAACACTTGACCTTTATAACTTAATCTCTTGCTGACTGACTCTGGCAGTTGAAAAAAGTATAATTTGAAGATCTGACTTCTTTGGAATGAGGCTAGAACAAGAGAGTGTTTGCTGTTTTCAGAAAGCTAGAGGAGTAGATTTCAAATGAAATTTTAGAAAGTTCAAACAGATGTTGGCTTAAATGCTGCAGAAAAACTTGGAGAGTGTTTTTCTGTAGAAATAACTGCTGTTTGATGAAATTGAAGAGGATTGTAAAGATCACACAGCTAGAATTCAGTTTCCACTTTTCAATCTTGCAGTAAGAAATCCTATTAAAATACTTAAAATGGATCTAAAATGTGTAACTTCAAAGCCTTCTCATGACCACATCATACAGTTATTTAAATATGTGTCAAACATACTTCACAGGAATTGTCTGTTTGCATAAAATGAAAAACATTAAAAACCATGCATATATATTCACTGTTGTTGCTGTCCTATATCTTGTAGTATTTTATAAAGCATGGATATTAATGTGTACTTTTGCTTTTATGAGAAATAAAGTCAGGGCCAACAGCTGGTGCCTCATAATTTCCATTTTCAAGATAGTAATATTATATGGCACAGGATTTTATCACTGTTCCTGCAACTGATACTTTTACCTTCTGAGTTTACTTCTTCTGGTACAAAAAGATCTATGGATTCTGCATTTATCAGGGCTCCTGGGAAGTATAATAGATAAACAAATAGATTTAATGAATAGACTTCTGTAGGAAGTTTTACTAGAGCATCTTTGAATTTATTGTATTTCTTGATGTCATAACTTGGCCTTGTGGGAAATACTTGACTGTAACTACATTATTTCTCTCAGATTAAGCCTCTAAGTGTGATTGCTAATATTGTGGGATTTTTTTTCCTAAGAAAACTCAGGTTGAGATTTTAGGTTTAAAATTGTCATCAGAGCACTTTGCTTCTTCCCTGAGGAAGAATATGCTAAGCATGTTTAAGAAACTGGCGTTGAATAAAGACAAATTGTTTTCCCCATATCCTCCTGTGAAAGGCCAGAAATTGGTAAAAATTCAGGCCCTTCCTAAAAAGTCAGAGCACCAGCTGTTGGCTCTGACTTTAGTTCTCATAAAGGTAAAAATAATAATAATAATGGGAGGATTACATTAGGATGTGTCCACAAGGCAGTTAGATCCATACTTCTTACCTACTCTGAAAATCTAAGTTTCTCCCCCCTCATTCTGTTAGAATATGCTTTATTGCCCAAAGAACATAAATATGCTTCTATAATGGGAGGAAAAGGCTAAAGTGGAATTTATAGGTAATGAATTGAAAACGGGAATAAAATGAAAAGTTTGCATAGTGAATATAGAGAGCCCATGTCCTTGCTCATTTGATTTTTTGAATGCTGGAAGCAAAGGTAGTATCATGTAGGCAAAATAATAAAATAATTTTATATAGGGTTATCTCATCCTTTCAAGAAGAAAAGACAACAATCCTGAGATATGGGATTCTGCATGGCATCAGAATATTCCAACAAAGCTAGTATTAATAAATATAGACATGGAGAGTCTGTTGTACTTTTACAGACCCACTTATATAAAAACAATGAACTAAGTTCCCATGATAAGTATAATCACTGAATACTGCAAACATCTATCATAGAAATTCAGGAATGGAAGATAAAGAAAAAAAGAAACAACAAAAATCAATTTGAAAGAAACAGAAGATGCAGGAAGGAAGGGGAAAGGCCAAAGACAAATGGAGAAGCTAGCATGGGTTTGTTTACGGTTTGCTTATTATGTAGGTGGGAAGGTGCAAAGGGTTTGGATCCCATAAAATTATGCCTAATGTTGCTGGTCATTGGCCACTGACATTTTACTGGTTAACAGAATGATGTCTGGATGCAAAAAGAGTTACTCTTTTGATACTCATGGACTGGAGAGTCTACTATTAGAGGGATTTTTTTTTGTTTCTTTTATCATTTGAATCATGAGACATCTTTGGGGATGTAAGGTTGATAGAAGAGTGAAACCCAGGAGATTCTTCCTTCAGATTCATCACTGTATTATACTAATTTCATAGGAAAATTGTACAACTTGGAGCTCTTCCATTTCTGACATGTTTTGTACAAATCAGACAAAGTGTATATATCCATTGAAATCATTGGATGAGCTCCCTATAAGCTGGTTATATGAATGTGTGTATGTGTGTGCACGCGCCCGTGCATGCACAGGTGTACTCAGACACACTTACATGCATATAGTTTTCAGAAGGACTTCCCTTAGTGATATCTAATTACAACCAAGAAATTCTAGTTCAGCTGAACTTATTTCCTGGGATCTCCTATTTTCAGAGGTTAAATGGGGCTAGTTCTGTGAGGGAACAGTGGCTACACATTTTAGAAGCTGGCTAACTTGCAACAAATGGATTTTTCACTCTTTCAAGATTAGTCATTTTCATTTGAGCCCTCAATCTACTTCTAGACAACCATCTGGGTTGCTAACCAGCTCTGCATTTTCCTTGGTAAATGAGGATAAATGGCAATAGAGAACACACACACTTAAACATACTGGAGCAGCAATGATTTACAAAGGAAAACTGATGGAGGTGAGAGAAGTAACATGTATGTGAATAATCTACTGCTCACTGCATTGTAGCTAAGTGTGAAGCCTGGGATGGAACTGGTCTCAGCTGAGGTTGATTCTTCAGCAGTGGTGCTTTAAGCTACACAATAAGCTCTTTGGTGTGGTTACTGACTAGGAAGAGCTTATTGTGTGATAATACAGAACCTTGGCCTCACCTTGACATAAGTCTGATTGCTGCTTGTTGTATGGGGTGGATAAAGTTCTTCTATATGAGGGAATATTGTTAGTGATATCCTAAGTCAGGAAAACACTCATTAACTCATTATTTCTCTTTTTATATATGATAATGTATCTCCAAGTTAAAACATTCTGCCTTATCTAAAGACCACACTCATAAGTGAAATAAATCAGACTCACATGTGCAAACATTGTATTGTCTCTCTAGTATAAGAAACTGAAAGAGTAAAGATGATCCAAAGGGTACAATAGAGATTATGAAAGTGAAAGAAATTGCTCAAAGAGGAAGAACAACTTGAGTGGAGAAAAAGAGAAAAGAAGGAAGGGGAATATATATATTCAGAGCTTAAGGGCTGGGATTTAGCTCAGTGACATAAGCGCCTGCCTTGCAAGTGTGCGGTTGTGATTTGATCTCTGGTACCAAACAAACAAACAAACAACAACAAAAAATCCAGAGATTATACTATCTGATCAACTTTGCATGCATGTATCTGATAATCTGGGCAACTATTTCAAAGATAATATGCAACATAACAATGATTGTTAATTTCCTACTTGTTTTGAAATCCTATATTATTGTTATTGTTTTGTTTTTATTGTTTTGTCTTTTTTTTCTCTTTTAAAGAACATTCTGCCACGTAAACACTGAACAGCCTATTTTCATTCTGGTAGAAGTATCAATGGTCATACACCAAGCCACACTGGAGACACTAGAGATTAGTGCACTGGTAATAGAGAAATAACACCCTATGGATGTGTCCCACTCTTGCAATGTGACCAAGTCTGTGGGCACATTTAGAAGAGGAGCCTTCATCTGGTAAAATGGGAATACTGAGGTCACCAAAGGCTGGAAGTGGGTACATGCTGCCTTGTACATGTATTTCCTCTGTCACCAGATATATACAGCTTCTCTATTACTTTTATGGGTAGTGACTTTCTTTATTTTTGAATCTGTCTTTGATTTAGCAGTCATAAAGAAAGAAGACATTTCCAGGACTTGGTAATATCCCTGCCCTGTACCTGAAACTTCTTAGCTGACTCAATGGATCTTAGGAGAAAATTTAGGAAAAGGTTATTTAAGATTGCTCTTTTTCTTTCAGAATTGTAGATGTCATGGGAGGATATTTGGGAGAAATTCTGAGGAATTTATCAGACTTTTCTCAACTTGTGGGCATTGTTCCTATAAAATTTCTGTAAAATATAGTATATGTCCTTTGATAGTTAATGTGTTTTACCACATCTTCTTTATAAGAAATAATCTAAATCCTTACGGTGATTATTAAGCATTACTGAAAATCTTTCAGTTTCTTCTTTGGCAAAGTTATTCTTATTCACATAGCTCTTGAGGGTTACTAATGTAATTGAGATATTTTGCCAAGAGTACTTGCTTTGTGATCAGGATAGTAATCTGAAATGTATTAATAGACCTAACACTCATTTCTCTAAAAAGTGCTTTCTCTGAAAAGAAATTAATTCAAAACTATGGGAACTGGCTAAATTCAAATAATTTATCTTAAGCAAACACAGGACCTGGATCCCCAGACCCACCCAGCTCATGCCAGTGAAGATATATCAGTTAGTTATGCCTCCTAAATATACTACTTCAACACTTACTGATTTGAAACACTTACCATGTATTATTTTGCAGAAATCTATTTATGGGCAGTTTAGGATCTGCACTGAGATTAACTGGTCCTGTGTTTTCTCATGTATTTTGGGGTTGGCTGACTGCTAGCTTGTTTAAAATAACCTCAGCTTTTCTCAAAATACTTCTAGTATGCAATTGGTAGGCTTGTTTGTTCTTACTGTGATTCCGTAAGTCAAGAAATAACAAGCATGACTGTGAAATATCAGATAGAATTATGCATATGCTTTTTAATTCTCATGTTACATTTGCTAACATCTGATTGCCAAACAAGTCACAGTTGAACCTTACAGTTAGAAAGGGAAGAGGCTAGGAATTAACAGCACAAAGGGACTAGGTAGAGCAGGCTTGTATGACTTGGTGACATTAATGCTGTCAGTATACCATTTGTTCAAAATTATTTAGGTGCCTCCCACATGCAAAATAAATTCATCACTTTCAAAGACCTCACACAGTCTCAATAAGTTGTAGCCTTATCTGAATCCAATATCTTATATTATACTTCAAATAATAATGTCTTTCTTTTAATTCAGAGATCTATGAACACATTTATCAGTATCACATATACTCAACACATGGGTTACACTGGGATGATAGATTCACAAGAGATGTTTCCATTCAGAAAATGGAAGGATGGAAACCATGTGGAAGTCATTTGTCCATGGTAGTTTTGAAATTTAGCTGGGTAAGATTTCTAGGTCTTCCTACTCTGTGAGGTTGTTCTTGGATTGGACTTAGTTCTTCTCTTTGGATGGCTCATCAGTCCACTATTCTCCAAAAGTCTTTTCGGCATCCTCTGGGAAGTACTTGATTTTCCATGCTTCTTGACAACTTTAAATAGGGAGTGACTGATCTCGGAATAGTTTTCAGCTCATTTCCTGCCTTAGACTCTTGCTGTACATTTAGGAATGGAGAAGATGAATCACTGAATGTTGCCCCAAACCACACAGGCACAATATGATGATTTTACATAATTTTTTGAAACCAAAGTAAAGCATGCTTCTATTACCCATGCATATAATTAAAATTTTGAGCACTAATCAAATTTAGTTGGTTTTAAAAATTGTTATCTCCTACTTTGCATTAAGAAATTTCATGGTCAAAAGAACAAGACAACATTACCTTGAGTTGTTCCGCTACCATGGTAACGTACCTCTTCAAATGAAGTATGTTATTCAGCATCATCATTTCATATATCAGAGTGTCTCTGCTCTAGGCACTGTGCTTCCCATTCTTAAAGTGGGAAACTGAGAATAATATGGAATTGCACTAGTGTGTCATTTCTCATTTATGTTAATTTTAGCATGTATTTATTTATTACACTTGAGTTTTCTTAACTGCATTTTATAATCAAGGAACTTTCAGTCCCACTATTTTAAATAGCTTTAAGAAAGATGGAAATTGTTCATAGGCCTTGAGTTTTTCATAAGAATTAATTTTCTGCATAATATAAGGAAAAGGCATATTAGGTACATAGTGGATGTTTGTAGTTTCAAGAAAACTTATTTTAAAATTATTTCTTCATTTAAATAATTCTCTCATTACATACTAAAATATAATATACTTTATGGATGTTTAATGCACTGCAATGTACTTACTTTAAAAGTCACTGATTTTAAAATTATTTTTCTCATTTTTATCATGTTCCACTAAATTTTCTCTAATTCCATTCTAATACTTTTATGTTTTTTTCTATTTTGAATTTTACAAAAATGATGACTTGTCCTTCTGGAATGATTAAGAGGCATAAATAGTACTAAGATTTCTTAGAGCAAGAGTATCACCAATATTTTCTGTAATTTTTATTTAAGTAATATCTGTTTATTTAAACTTCTGTGACCTATTTGCTCCCCAAATCTCAAGCAAGAAAATCTTTTGAGGAAACATGTATGTAAATGAGTTACTGCAACAGAGCAATAAACATCAATAAGGTGAAGTAATGATATTTAAAGTTCCAAATGGGGAAAAGTATATGAGTTTTAATAACACTGTTAGCCATATAATCATAAAATAATAGAAAGTAAATTTGGAGATAGGGGAATAAGAAAAGAGCGTAAGAAAAAATAAGCAGATCAGAACAAAGAAAAATTAAAATTCCATTGGCAGGTCTTTAAGCCTTGAATGACAGATCCTCTTCTTCCATCCCTCTCGTTTTTTCTTCTTTCTTTCCTTTTTCACTCTGTAATGTGCAGTGATAAGTTGTGTATATTACATGTAAAAATGATGCAATTGATCTGCTAGCACCATGAGGGGAAATATCTAAGTTATCTTTCTTACTATAGTAATGGCTGAAAAGAGCAACTAGAATATAAATTCAGTAGAATTCTCATTCAATCACAGTAATAATAACATCCTTATTCAGATTCATGCTGCTCTTGCTCTTAGTAAACTCTCAAGTAATTCCTGTTTAATGAAAAGTTACTTTTGTTTTTAAAAATTGACTAAAAGAACTTCATTTCCACAACATTTTAATGATTATTCAACTATAATGGTGAATAAAAAGGTGGTTTTGTATGATTATTAATGGAGGTAGGTTAAAATATTAAGTCTATTATAAAATTAGGTAAATGGTCTTGGCCTTTTTGTGTGTAACACAAAAAGGTAGATTTAAATGCTTTCTATGTGGTTACTTTTCTCTGGTTGCTGACATATAGTACCTGATGCCCGAAGTTAATGAAGTTTTATTCAGCTCACGGTTTGTGGGGGTTTCACTCCATAATCAGCTGGCTCCAAGGCAGGGTGGGCTGGCAGTAGGACAAACCTTCATGGTGGCAGAAAATAGCAAAAGCAGCAAAAGCAAAAGGGGAGGAGAGCACAGAAAAGACTCGTCTCTTATATTGTACACAGGCCACACCTGCCCTAGGATGGATGTAGCCCTCATACCCATAATCCCAGCATTGGACTATGAATTATTCACAAATTCTAGAAGCCTGTCCCCATGATTGTATGAGGCTTTCGGGGGACAGACTCAAACCATAACAGCTTCCAAAGTATTTTCATTTTTAAGGCTTTTGAGAAATATTTTGAAAAAGCTGAAAATCTTTGCCATGCACTGGGTAAACCTTTAGTGTAGATAATTAATAAGATGAACTTTCCCTTAAGAGGTCACGCTTTTGTTGAAAAGCATTAAAAATAAATTTATTATGACAAGAAAATAACACAGGTGCTGTGAGTGAAAATTCCCAAGTGATTAATCCTATTTGCTCAGGAGAACACAGTGGCTGGAGAGTTGGAAAACATCGACTATTCAAGTCCAGGAAGATGACAGTCTTGGTTACGGACATGGTAACACAGAAATTTCAACAAATAAGGAGGAAAAAAAAAGGGTGAACATGTGAACCATTGTTATATTACAATGTGTTGAGGCAACTGAAAAACTTTTTGTCCACTCATGGCTTTCTTAAGCAAAACTAATAATTTTAGTGTTTTTCAGGAAAACAGGCCTTTAAGTAGGTAGTGAGGACATTTCCTGTAAGGCCTTGTCATATTAATGAGGTTGCATTTCAATTAATAAAGGGTTAGTTTTCATTTTGGAGTGGGATTATATAGATGGGAGGAGAAAATTAAACTAATTGGTGAGAAAAATTGGCACCTTGTGCTTATCCTTGGAGGTTTGTTTCTTACTCACCTTATTCAGCTCTGACTTATATGACCTTTTTACTTCCAAGAGAAAACTGTGACTTCTTTATAAAGTTTTATTGTTGAAGTGGGACTAAATCACCTTCTCAGCATTTCCAGTGACTCTAATATTTATTTCTCCTCTGGGCGCTTACCTTGAGAACATCGCGTGATGAGGGGTGAGGGGAGAAAGGAGCAGTTACTCCATGGGGAAGTTGAGCTCAGACCACTCTGCTCTTGAGGTCAGAGGGACTCCATTGTATGCTGTGTTTGTTTCTGATTCTTCCACTGAAGCAAACAGGTAAAGAAATCTAAGGACCAGATAAAATGCATATAAGATACTCTGAAAGATATCAGAGAACAATACAGCTTCCCCGTGTGATGATGCAATAATGCTAAGCTGGCAATCAATTAAACAATTGTCAGTGTGCTTATTGATATATATTTGGGTTATTAAGGCAATGTAAAGAAAATAAACAAAAATTACAAATGTGTCTGAGAAAAGGTTCAGTGTAGCTGAGGTCAAAGAAAATTTCATGTAATTGCTATTGTGTAGCAATAATATTCTTAATGCTCAGCGTTGTTTTGAAACTAAATTTAGAAAGATAACTATACTTAATTACTCTCCTTTTCTTAGTGACTGTATAACTAATGCATCCTAGAAGACTTACAAGTACACTGATGTACAGTTTAAAGGTACAGCAAATATCAATTGAAATCAGATCATATGTTGATTTGAGGTAATAGCAAGTCTAATACAAATCAGAAGAGCAGAACTTCCTGTTTTATACCAGTTGATATAGAACATGATATAGTACAGAATTTCTCTTTCTTTACTTTAGTCACTGAGTAACCACTTGGAAACATGAATGAATTAACCACCAATGCTCTTACAGAGAAGCAGAATCCCAGGAAGATCATGAGAATACAAGCTTAAAAGTAAAGACAGTGTTCCAAGGTCTGTTGTTTTTGAGAACTAAGAGGTAAAGATACTTCTCCTGTGTTTTTATGAGGATGAGTGTTGCAGTCACTTTATGTTATGTAGTTAAAACAGTTCTTCTAAATATTTGGGGAGAAGTCCTTGGCAAAGAAAACTATTGGCATACTTACAGTATCTGTTTCCGTATTTTCTCTGTTTATTTTCTATTCTCGCCAAAACATATGACTCGCTAGACTAAAGCATTTAATAGAGAAGTATCATGAGATCCACTGTGAAGTGCCATTTTCTCTCCTTTACATTATTCAGAAAGGTTATGGGTGTAAATTCATTGTCTCTTTGTCATTAATATATTTAGTTGAATAATTTTGCCAACACTTTAATACTCACTGAATATTTCTCATAAAATTGATATATTTACCTTCAAGACTCAATGCATAATAAGAATTACTTAACAAAGGATATATTCAACTTTAGGAAACCACATACACTTTGAGACATCTCTTCTTTACCACAGTTCACGGATGTACAAATAAAACTACCTCCTCTGTTATATATGGAAACAGAAGCCAAAGTCAAATAATTAACTTCAATTACATGTCAAATTAGTTTCAGCCTTACAAGGGTAACCCTGATAACCTGATTTTAATGTCAGTGTCTTTTGTAATTCCAGGCAGCCTCCAAAAAGTCAAATGTCACTTGTTCTGCTCTCTAATCATAGCATTTCCACCATGGCTCACGTGACCTTGTACTGTGCTTTCATAGGCTTTGCATCAAGTGTTTGTCAGCATTTGTTCTGTTCCTTAGAATCTTTCATTATGGTTTATCAATTTTGTGACCAATTTGTTTTCTATTTCCCCATCATTTCATTTTTCTTAGGGAAATGTGGGAAGTTAGGTAGTTGTCTGATAATACATAATGAATGGTGTTTTTAAATACTATATTTTTAATTTATAGATGTATCTTGGGAAAAATGAAATAAATTAATTAAGAAAGTTATATTTATTTCAAAGTTGCAGATCTTGTCTATTTTTTACATGGCTTCTGAAACTGAATTTAAATGTGTAGCATTGCGGATCCACAGAGCCCATCTCTTCTAAGAGACAAACTAGCACTTGATCTTTTCTAAGTTTATTTTAAAGACTGGCTTTGGTGTCTGTGCAATTTCGAACACTATAAAAGTTCTTTAGTTCTTCTTTAGGTTTTTGAGTAAATTGTGATCACCCACTGTGTTCAATGTAGCAGGTTGAGGAGAAGAGACAAAAGTAATACTATATTTTCCTTATTAGTATTTTTCTTTTCATCCTTTAAATCTTATATCCTTGTGAGGAATCATACATTTCCAGCTCTATGAGAGTGAATTCAGTGCTTGCTCATCATCACTGAGTTAGCAAAACTGTGAGTTGGTAAAACCCATTTGCATTGGTTTAGGCTAAATTAGTTTACTTGTAGAGGGTTATGCCCTGCCAGGGCTACATAGTGAGTTAAAGCTAGCTGGAACTACATAGTGAAACCCTATTTAAAGAAAGATGATCATACATCAAATAATACAACTCACCTTCCTTTGCATCCTTTAGATCACTCAGGTTGAGACTTTGGCCCTCTAGTTAGCTAGGAAAGCTCAGTGCCCCTCCTCAGCCTGAAGCAGTTACAGAAAGATGGAATTTAGGACCATCTTTAAGAGTCTTAAAGTCAAAATAAGCCTGTAAATCGTGCTTTTGTTTTTCACCCGTTAATTCTTCCCATAGACCTCTACCTTCACAAAAGCAGCAATACTGTGTTTGAGGCAACGTATCTCATCTTTGAGCACATGTAAATGGTTTGCATCCTATCACAGTCTGACAAATAGATGACCCTACAGTAGGAATATTTATCTGGGATCATCCATCCATTTTCAGACACAATCGGGTCCCATAAATATATCCAGCTCCAGATCAAAGTGTACTTCTCCCTCTGGAGGGTTTAAACTCTATTTCTTTGAGTAGAATAAATCCATGTGTGCTCCTTATTGACATATCCTGAAATTTTTTTTTCTTCAACAGGAATCAGACAACCTTCAACTTAATTATATGAGTAGAATGTGTTTAGGAATCTTCTAGGAGCCTGATCAGTGGCAAAAACAGATGTTAAATTCAAATTGGACTACACCACATCTTTGATACACTCACCTTGTAGGGAATCACAGTTAAGAGCTTAAGTGAATTCCTTAATATTCCACAGCTCATTGATTATAGAGCTGGAGATTGCATTTTGGTCTTTAGTGACCCTGGTAAAGCAGAGACTTACTGAGAATTGTTTTCTTAAAATGGTCACATAATATTGAAATACATCAGAGTTGGGAGAGTTCACTCCAGTTTGTGGAGCTGGGCAGGTTGCCAGCTCCTCAATGATCAATTTCTTTGATGAAAGTACTTACAAAGTATCCTCAGGTCAAAGACTCAAAAGCTTTGGTGATGAACTCTAATGCATCTATCTGCCTCTGGGTAGTTCCCTCTGTCTTCAAGGAAGGTAATAGTTAACCATATGTACTAGCTCTACCATTTTCACGTTGTCTTGATCACTTTTTGTTCTTTCATTTTGTGTGTGTGTGTGTGTGTGTGAGAGAGAGACAGAGAAAGACACACACACACACAGAGAAAGACAGAGACAGAGACAGAGAGACACAGAAAGAAAGACAGAGACAGATACAGAGAGACAGAAAGACAGAGACAGAAATTTCACCTCTGCAGCATCTTCCTCCTTTCTTTTCCCAACAAAGTAATATTCTAATAATTATAAAGGAAAGCTAATTGACACAGCCTTTATGGATAGTAAGTGGATATATATTCTTTATAAAGCTTTTGATCTTCACAGTAACGGTTTGAGAGAGTTTTAGCCCGGCTATTTCAAAAACAATAAGTGAAACCTTAGTGCCTAAGTGCCCAGAAGCCCACAGTGACAAAAGGTTTGAGCTTAGACTTCAAACCAAGAAAACCCAAAGCCAAGAAACAACAACAACAAAAAACCCCAGTGTCCTTGCCACACTCCGGGGAGAATGACCTTCTTTTGCCTAGGTCTATCATTCATGTCTGTGGCCCACGCATAGCTATGATTGCATTCCATTGTTGAAGGCAGGCATGATGTACCTGTCTGAAATGCAGCCCTTGGGTGGCTGAGACTGGGAGATTGTGAGTTGAAGGCCCATTTGAGTCACATTGTGAATTTGAGGTCAGTCTGTGCTACATAGAGAGACCCTGTCTCAAATGAAGCAAAACAAAATCCTATTGCTGGTTTCAGCAAATTTTGAAACAGTGCTTTGTGACTTGAACAGCTAAGATCCTGACTCACACAAGTGCACAAGTACAATCATATCAAAGAGTGGGAAGTGGGCTTAGGGTCCAGCAGGGTCTGAAGAAACTCAGTAGATCCTCTTTTCCCCCTTTGAACTGGAGAGATCATGGGACTATTCATAAATGTTCAGAAAAACAAGAAACCTATTCACTGATTCCTGAATTTCTTATAGAATGAAACACGTTTCTCCAAAACTAGAGGTCAAGGTTTACAAATTTATAGCCCAAGAGGTGAAACATTGATAAGTTTTCTCATTCATATCACTAAAGTGACTTTATCACTCACACTGTGTTACTGTACAAGTGACTGAAGGCACTAATATTGGTACCATACGCCCACCCCTTACACCGTGTAGTGCATTTGTCACCAAACACAGAGTACTAGGGGGTGGGTTTACCTGCTAAGAAGGTTAGAGTGTAGACTCGACAACAGAGAGTGGACCAAACAGGTTCACAAAATAAAACAAACAAACTCCATGTGCTGCTGCTTTGCTTAACTGAAAATAAATTATAACATGAATGAAGGAGGAGATAGGTAATTAAAAGGGGATTATTTCTGTATAATTGTTACAAGTATATTTCCATCATGGCCAATTCTTCTCTGGAGAAGAAATTGGGAGCCATTATGATATAGGGGAACAAAACTCCCAACCTACTAGATGTCTAGTATGGGTTTGTGTCCTCTAAAATTGAAGAATGAATTTTAGGAATGACAGAAGGTAAGAGCAGAGAATATTTATTGAGAGAAAGAAAGCTTCTATCTAAGAAGACAAGTTTACCCGATAAGATAGAAGATAGTGTTTACCAAAGACTCTGTCTTTTCTAGGGACTTTTATAGAGTAAAACCACAAAGTGAGTTAGATCTAAGGTGGGGAAAACATTGGAAGTTGCAAACTGGTCATCGGATGGGACAGAACTATGGTCTACCAGTAAGATTAACTGCTTAGTAAAATTGGTTAAATCAGGGACAAAGGGAGAAGTGAGTCACTTAGCAAGTGGGTATGCATAAAGAGCAATGACTCTTCCTGTAGGGGGTTGGGATATTGACTCCTGGCTTCCTCAGGAAGATAGAAATCTGTTTAGAACATCAATTCCTGATGCTTATCTGTAGGAAGTTTGTGGGTACATTTGCTTTATCTTTTGTCTTGAGCTATGGCCCATAGTGGAGGTTCCTGTCTCCCCCACAGTTGCAAGGTATCTGGCCTTCTGCATTACTCCTTTGAAGCTTTCTATCTACTTTAGGTCTCTTTTTCTAAAAGTGAGCTTGTCTACGTGGACTAGTTTTCTATTTATTACTGCTGGGACAAATTACCACAAGGTTAGCAGAGTAAAGTAACACAAATTATTATATTATAGTTATGGAGCTCTGGAATCCAGGTGAAGCTTATGGGGCTGAAATCCAGTGTTCTCAGGGCTGTGTTCCTTACTGAAGTCTAGGAGAGTCTGTTTCCAGCTTGCGTAGAGTGTCTTGGGTCATGACTCCTTCCTTCATCTTTGTTTTTTTTCTACCACTCCTGACACCAGAAAAAAAATAAGACTTCCAACTGAAGGACATGAAAAGTCTCCACCATCGTATAAATTACTGAATATTATGGTGGTGGTTGAACATGGCAGAAGGCCAAAAGAAAAAATGACAGCTTATTTCCCTGGTGACCACTTCCTCTTCCTCCTCCTCTCACCCCTGATGACTGTTGTTCCCCCTCCCCGCATCATGGAAAGAAAATTTCAATCAGTTTCTCATGCATCACCAATGCCACCCAAGCTTCATTTCTGGCCAGAGGTCATATAACCTTCAGCCCACTTTATATCCAGCCAGAGGAGGAGCCCTGCCCCAGGAGTTGTGCTCTCCTCATGTGTCCTCAGTCAGACCTGTTTTTCTTTTTCTTTTTGCCTCTCTATTGCACCAAAAACCTAACAGGACAGGCTGTAAAGGCTGCACCCATTTTTATTAAATCACTTTTCTAGGTTTCTTGTATTCGATATGAACCTAAATCTCAATTTTTCTTTTTTCTTAGTTTCAAACTACTGAACCTGCAATGGGAAAATATATAAAAATGCAACCTTGTATGAGAACTGGGCTGAGCCTGTTGGCTCATTCTCACAGTCCTAGCATTCTGGGAGGCTGAGGCAGGAGGATAAGTTCCAGATCAATGTGTGTAATTTAGTAAGACTTTATCTCAAAACTGTGCAAGTACATGGTGTCATGGTATTAGGGTGAAGTCATGAGGTGTCACTTTACTTATCTGAGAGCTGCCAACTGTTTCCTAGTATTTAATGGCAGCAATGATGAAGTCTGTTTCTCACCCTGCCAGACTTGGGCTGTTGTTGCCTTTTACTTCCCAGCACATTTGATTTGTTCTGTTCTTGGCTCCTCATTGTCTATGAGCACCGAATTTAGACTTCGCCTTTTGATGCAGACTGTTTTCTCTAAAAAAGTCAAAACATTCTTCAAAGTATCAAAGAGCTGAACCTTAGATGGAGCTGGGGTCAGCAGAGTCCATGCCTCAGATTAAGAGGGGTGTAGTATATCAGCCCTGCATGCCTGTAATCCCAGCATTCTGGGAGGCTGAGGCAGGAGGATCGAAAGTCCAAGCTCAGTGTGGGCCATGGGAGTGGATCCTGCTTGTCTCAAAATTTGAAATTCTTTAGCAGGCTGGGGACATGGCTCCATACCAAGACCCTGGATTGGATCCTCATAGCAAAAAAATAAATAAAAATAAGGAGGCACTGACATCTCCTTCCTCACTGCAGTTCCTCGAATTTTTAAGAGTAGGTGGGTGAGGATGAGCAGTATCACTGGGACAGGGTGCTGAAGACTCTATCCTTGATCTCAGCTGGAGACCAAGGTGACTCAGGCATGGGGCAGGTGCAGGATCGAGGCTGGAATGGGGGAGGGGGGTCTTTCTTCATCCTTGAAGTGCATTACTCCAAACTTTGCTTCCATCTCTACATCTATTCTGACTTTGACTCACTATAAGGATCCCTGTAAGGACCCTTGCATTTACATTGCGCCTGTCTGGGTTACTGGGACAATCTAGGATACTCCTCTAATCGCAGAATCCTTAATTTGAAGGTATATCTTCAAAACTTATTTTACCAGGTCAGGTAATACATGTTCATAAGGTTCCATGAAGTGGACATCTCTATGGGATCTGTATTTCTACCACCATGTGATTTTCTGAATTTGGTCAGGCTTGGGTTGGTCTTCTCATTCAGAATTGTTTCAGCTGCTATTTGGACTCTAAACATTAAAGTTCTTATAAAGAAATGCTCACCTTCTGTCCAGATGAAGCCAGCTCTGCCATTTGGACACGTCTAATGGAGGATGTGTGCGTAACTGAAGGCTCCTTAAACACTAACACTTCGACTTGCAGCATTTTAGATTCTTGGATCACCTATACCCTTCCTCACTGAGTCCTTTCACTTCACATCACCTTTTGTGGGTAAATGGTACACATAGGTCACACTGAAAACTGTCTAGAATACTCTGCATATGCAAAAGATTCAGGGAGGAAAATTCCTTTTCCTAGAGATAATACCAGGATTTGATGAAACACAGGACAGCATGAAGGCAAATTCACAGTGAACTCTATGGTCTCTGATGGGTAAATGATGTATAACTCATTGATTTATTTATAATAGAAGTGTTTATCTAGTGTTTGTAGTGTGCTAGCCACTGGGTTATTCAGTGACTTGTAAGGTGCCCCTACTCACCCAGGAGAGTTCACCTTTATCTTTGCTGAAATAGCTATATAAAGAAACCCAATGACTGTTTTTCTGGTCTTTCTAAACAGAGTTTTAGCCGTCTATATATGCTTGCAGATTCAAAATGTGAAGCATGAGACATGAGAAATATATACTTTAAAAAATCTCAGGGGATTTTGGACACATGAATATAAACTTGGATGAAGTTGACATTTTATTCTAAAGTAGCTAGGATGGTTCCATCTTCCTTTGGTTTCTTTCTAATCCCACTTCTCATCACAATGAGCATTAGAGTAAGAACAAGGAGTTACCAGGGTAAGGATGCAACAAACGTGTAAGATGCATTCAGTTGTCTGAGTCCTTGGGCTCATGGAAGTTTTCTACAGAATTCATAAAGACTGGGTTTTGTTTGGTCAAAATAATCAAAAAGATGCTGTTGTAGTCAGGGGTTATGCAGAGAACAATTAGAATAAAGACACGGAGTTTATAATATTATTTTTATGATGGTCACCCAGAGTTCACACAAGAAAATGCAGGAAATCTATCCACAACACTAAAGACATAGAATATTTAGCCACGGGCCTGAATCCCACAGCAATGTCCCACACGAGTCCAGATGAAGACCCAGAGCTCATGACAAAGCCTCCCACGAGTCCAACTGAAGGTCTAGAGCCTGTAAGAAGAACTCATGCTAGTCTCTTTTATGGATCTGTGCTGGGAAGGCCCAAAGGTCAGAAGTGGAAACCAGAAAGTCTATGCTAGTGCAGTAAAGTTGCTGTGCTGGTAGATTGAGGGTTCTACATTGGATCCAAGAAGTCACTCTCACAACAAACACCAGCGCTGTCCTGAAAAGCACCACAGCCATCCTCAGCGACATGGAGGCCCTGAGCTCCTCCAACGACAAGCACAGTTGAGTACATGCCAGGAAGCCAGTGTGACGAGCTCATCCTGGAGACCAAGGAGCACACGTCTTCCCCTCTGGAGCCAGGAAGCAATGCTCATTGTAAGGAAAAGAGCTTCTCCAGGAGAACCAATGGCTCAAGCTGCAACATGTAGGAGAACCCACAATGCATCAACCCATTAACACCTTAACGCACTAATGTGAATAGCTTCTCCTTCTCCACGTCTCCATTTATGCTGGCAACTTTCCTCAGGTGAAACATCTATGCTCAGCGCCATGCTGACATAATCCAGCTGGTGTTAAGTTGACAACCAGTTTTTAATCCATAACAGATACAAATGGAGAAAAGCTAATATTTTATTTCTACAAAGCAAAGGATTGAGGTCAAGGTCTTAATCTTGCTAGGCAAGCATTCTGCTGTTGTGAGATACCCCAGCCCTTGTTTTATTTTCTTATATTGAAACAGAGTTCATCTCTGTTTCAATTTTTAATTTGAATGTAGCATACTTCTTAACTGTGACATGACTGGTGACATAACCATGTTTATGGCAGTGAGATGACCTGATAAGAGACTATTAAAGTACTAGTATCAGCAAGGATGCCACAATTGTTTCATTGGATTTGAAATATTCTCTTCCTCTTTTTTTCTTTTAAGTGTTATAGAACTGGAGTAGAGACTTGTTTATACAAAGAGTTAATATATTGACTCATATTATTTGAAAAGGTACAGCTTGTCAGCACCATATGACATAGAATGCAAAAATTTATTCCCTCTTCTCTGTTTATCTTTTCCCCGTCTTTGTGTAGGTTGGTAGGTAGTAAAGAATATGGGTAGCCATTCCCGTATCTTAGGAGCTACACATGCCAGGAAGTTAAAAATCTGACTTAATTCAGGATGAAGGTTTCGGGTCATGAAGTATCAGTCTATCTGAAGACTGAGATCAGTCAATGAGCAATCGATTGTACCTACATAATGAAGACCCAGCAAAAATCCTGGATGCCCTGAGATTTCTTTGCTGACAGAGCTCTGTGCATGCTGTCACACACCTGTGACAGGAATGTAATGCATCCTGGTTCTGTGGGGACAGAACAAGAAGCTCTGCATTTGAAAAGCTTCATGGACTCCAGCATACACACTGCTTTCCTGGGATAAGTTTTATCTGTATCCTTTCTCTGTATTAAACCATATCCATGAGAATAATAGCTTTCCATGGGCTCTATGAATCCTTCTAAATCATGAAGAGATGTTAGGGAATGCTTCAAACTTGGAATTAATGTCAGAAGTGAAGTTGATCATGTGCCATCTAATTTATTAGTTGGGATTTGGACCTGAAATCTATTTTATTAGTTGGGATTTGGACCCAAAATCTTTCCAGCCTTATATTCCTCCATTGCATATAAGTTACAAAGCATATGAATAGGAAGAAATGGATGTAGACTGCTTAAGGAGAGAAGTGGGTAGTGTGGGAGAAACATGTTCTCTCCACAAATGAGCAAGGGAACTCATGTTTGCATTTGCAAAACTGTGTGTGTGTGTGTGTGTGTGAGAGAGAGAGAGACAGAGAGAGAGAGAGAGAGAGAGAGGAGACAAAGGGAAAGAGAGGGAGAGAGAGGGAAAGTGAGAAACAAAGAATAATGTGTATTAGAATCTTAAGTTCTGTATAGAAAAAAATGTTTGCTCCCAATAAAATAACCCCCATAATTATCTTTCTAAACTTCCATGTTTAAATAAAGTAAGGGTTCACTTAGTAGCTTCTACACTCAAATTTAAGTTTCAGCAAAATTCTGCACAGTTAGATTTCACTGATCTGTGAAATTATGACTCTGAGGACTCCAAAAATTCACAGGAAAATATTGTCATACTATAAACAAGAGCAATAAGAACAACAAATTTATAGCCTAGTTAGCCATTATAAAATCATCTCACTGTCTTTTATGCTATAATTTTGAATGTTATGAAATTATTCCCCAGACATTATTATTGCTGTCATTTTTTATGATGCTGAAAATTATGATGTACTTCGAGTATTGTCCAACATAAAGGGCAAGCCCCTGTGAGCATGAAGTGTTTTCTTTTTCTTCTCTCTTCTTTCCTGTCCTTACCTTCCTTCTTTATAATTTTATTCTACTCTCTTTAATAAGCATAAAGGAATTAGAATTATATTTAACTCACAGTTAGTGAAACAGCAGATAGAACAACTCTTTGTATTTTTTCACTAAGATATTTGGAAACATAAACATGGGTTGCATCGTTTTTGAGGGTTACATTTTCCATGTGAAAATTTCTAAAACCAAGATTTGGATAAAAATGCAAACTAAAGAAAACTTGACAGCTGTCTTCTTCTTCCCCACCCCCCCAGAAAGTCTTTACTCACTACGGTACACTCCCCAAATGATACCATTTTAATGTCCCAGAGACCTAATGTTGACAATGTACTAGGTGAAGTGAGTGCAAAAAAGTGGTTCCCTGGCAAAGAGAGGATAATCCTGTGAGGAGCAGCTTCAGACAGAGGACCTTGGGATTGCTGAAGGTCTCTCATTTTGCCTCCTTCTGGCTTTGTTAACTTGATAAGCTATTTAAGCTTTCTAAAAAAGAAAATAAGAATTATGCATATGTCTGTTGAGAGGATAAAATGGGTTAATACTTATAAATATTTAGAATAGTGTTGGTAAGAAATAATTACAATGTATTTGGTAGTCATTGTTATTATTATTATTATTATCATCAGGTTGTTGGCAAAACTATTTATTTATTTTTCATTTTTTGGTGCTGGGGATCAAACCCGGAGCCTTGTGCATACAAGGTAAGAGCTCTACCACTGAGCCACATTCCCAGCCAAAATTCTTTGTTACCTGATTTCTTACAGTTTTCACAGATACTTTTATAAAAACATGAACAAGGAAATTGATTCAGATAATGAAGCTGCTTAATAAATGCGAGGCCCAGCTACAAAAAACTTATTCCAAAGTGTTTTCCCAAAATGACATTATGTCTCATTTACAAGTATAAAATTCAAAATAAGTTAAGAAAAGTTAAAGTCTTATTTTGACGTGTATTTATTTATTTATTTATTTATTTATTTATTTTTGTCTTTTTTGAGACAGGATCTTGCTATGCAGTTCAGGCTGACCTTTACTCACTTTGTAGCCTGCCGCGTTCTAGTCCATCCATGCCTTTTGACAAGGTCCATGGGTGGAGGAGAGCACTTCAAGGAATCGATTCTCCAGGAAAAGGACACCGCATGTGGGAATTGGGCACAAGGATCTTAGAATGTTTTGTACTGATAATTGTAATTTGTGTAATTCACATATATATATTTTCATGTAATACTCAATATGAAATTGAAAATAGAAACTC
>PVLA01008296.1:0-90671 GCA_004027455.1 Hydrochoerus hydrochaeris
TAAGGTTTGATCTTTATGTTTTCCTGTCAAGAGGATATTATCCATATAATGAAGAATATAGATATTTGGCCAATGGTCTCTGACTGGTTGTATAGCAGCAGCCACAAAAGCCTGGCACAATGTAGGGGAGTTGGCCATTCCCTGAGGGAGAACGCGCATTTAAAATATTTGCCATTATTAGTTTTTCTTCCTTGTTTGTGTGGGAGAAGAACCTCCTTTACAGTTGCAGCCATAGCTAGGCCCCGATGGTAGACCGGGCCCATATCAGTGCACAGGTGGATGCAACCCGAGAGGTCCTCCCTCTCTGTGTGGCCCGATTGCAGCCTGGCAGGTGGATGTTGCATTTTTATAAGCCAATTGTTTGATTAAGGCAGAATTACTCTCAGGGGAGCCGAAAAAGCACTCGGCTGCCTGTAAGAGGCGATCAACAAAATCACAGAAGGGTTTTTCTGGTTTTTGTTTAATATTAGTAAGAGAAGAGACAACCTCTCCACCAGAAGGGAGCCTTTTTTAAGCCCTACAGGTGGCTGTATTAATTTGTGTAAAAAGGCCAGGATCATATTGCATTTGGGTTTTTTTTTTTTTGTACTAAAGTCGCCAGTTTTTGCTAGCATTGGGGAGGGTCTAGGGGTTTTATTGAGTGGCATTATTTTTAGCTATGGCTTTACATTGGTCCATAAATTTAGATTTTTAAAGCAAATAGTTGTCCCCAGAAAGAGTGACTTTGGCTAAGTCCTTTCATTTATTTGGGATAATTTAACTTGGAGTCATGGAATCTAGAACAGCAAGGGTGAAAGTAGCTGTGGGGCCGTATTGAGTGATTGCTGTTTTTAATTCCTTTAAAGTAGTTACTGTGAATGGCGTATGGGTCTTAACGACCCGCGGGGCCGGTGGTGCCATTTTGAATATCAAACAGGGCAGCGCCATTTTGAATGTCCTCGTGTGTCCCAAAGGAAGTGGCGGCAAGTCGCCATCTTGAAGCGGCTCTTTACTATCAAGAATTACAGAGCCGGGACGACTGCGCACACTGGACGTGTCTGAGGGCAGCTTTGGGGTAGGATTGCGGGAGGAGCGTAGTGCAGCCTCACCTTGAGTAAGCGTTTTGTTAATTTGGGGATCTGCATGACGTTGGGTTAGCAGCTCAGAAATTAAGGTCCAACATGCAAAAGAGGTCATCAGGACTTTTTTCCTGTCCCCTTTGGGACCAAAAAACTCTATAGCAGTATTTTAAAGTATTTCCTAATGTTTCCCATCTTTTAGTATCAATGGAGCCCTCCAGAGGGAACCAGGGGCAAGTTTAATAAATCTTTTGTTTTAACCCTTAGCTCTCTGGCTTTGAGGGCCTTACTAAGGCCGGCAACGAACAATTCGTGTTCACTTAACGCTTGACCCATGCCAATTACGTTCACTTACCGTGATTCGGACGAGACGTCAGGCAGTCGTCTGTACAGATCACAGGGACGGAGTCCCCCAGTTACCGTGGCCACGGCTTTTCCTCTGTGAACGATCCCTCGTTGACTTCCTCGTATTGGGGCCCTCACGCTGGGCGCCACTTGATCCGGCCTGCGGATCAATTCGTGAGTTTTCCCCTAGAGGAAGGAAAACGGGGCGGGGGCAGGGTGAAGAGAGAGAGACGGAGACAAGTTGAAGGTTCCCAATCAAGCCTCATTTATTGAACAATGTTCCTGGCTTATAAAGAAGCGGAGGCGGGAAGTTACGGATAGGTCGCCGTCATTTCCTGGGTGGGGTGGGAGAGGATCCTGGGAAATGTAGGTGGACACACTGGATGCCCACAGGAGGGAGAGATGGAGCAGCAGCCGTGAAGCTATCATGCTGCTTCCTACAGAAAGGAGGTAAAGAAAAGCATAATCTTAAAATCTGCCTTGAAGGAAAACCACGGCTTCAGGATGCAAACCCAGGGGGAATTCTGAAGGACCTTAAGACCATCAGCCCTACACTGGCCCTGGGCCTGGCCTTCATGTAAACTGTGCCCCCTTCTGCCAAGTCAGCTTTGGGAAGTCATTGGGGGAGGACAGCAGACCTCTGCGCCAGGTGGAAATGGATGACACTTGGCATGGCCCCCTGAGGGAGAGTATGACAGACACCAGGGCACATCCTTGGTGACCATCACAGGGACACCCAGTCCCCATAAATACACCAGCTCAAGGCCATGAGCTGCGTCTCCTGAGGCTGCACTGTTTCTTCGAGTGTGCTTTCTAAAATTCTGCCCAACAAATCTCTTCATGCTTTTCACTGACGTGTCCTGAAATTCCTTTCCTGTGATGGAAATCAGCATATCTGTACCCTGTCCAGTGGTGAGGGGAGTCAGGTCCTCCTGTATGCAGTGGGGACTTCCCCAGACTCTGTTCGGTGATGTGATGACCAGGTCTCTGTTCGGTGATGTGATGACCATGTTGCAGCCACCAGTCCTTTGGCCATCGGTGAGCAGTGCTGCAGGACGGAGAGACCCAAACGCCTCATTTCACCCACACAGTCTCGCTGTGCACCTGCTCTGCTCTGCTCTGCCAGAGGAGGCCTGGGCAGGCTGTGGCAGCACAAAATGAACCCCATGCGACCCAAGCCCTCGAGTTGCTGTGAGAGGTCAGTGTTAGGAGCCATAAACCCTGATGCACAGGAGGCGGTTTGTGAAGACCAGCACTGCAAACAGTGACGCTAGCTAGCAAAGTAGCAATGGTAAACGAATCCAAAGGCAAATTTTGTAAAAGATGAGTGAGACATACAAAAACTGGTTCTCTTAAAAGGCCAGTTCATGGACAGATTGCTAACAAACTTGAACAGATCAAAGTAGAGAAAGCAAAATTAAGCACAGGCATGAATGAGATATTAAAAATTGCACATAATTTCTTTTGTGACTCAATAAGATTAAATGTGACAGATAAAAAAATAAATGTGACAGATATAAGAAATGATTTTTTAAAGAAAAATGTAATCTTGTCTTGCTTGTGTGCTCCAAAGTCTTTGCATTGAAATCCTAATGCCCAGGGTCATGAGAGTGCTACCCTCACCCAGGGGACTGGTGCCCTTACACAACAGGACCAGGAGAGATTTGTCACCCACCCACTATCCTAGGACACAGTGGAAAGGTGCCATCTATGGTAGCACAAAACAGACTTGACCAGGCAAGTAGTCTGATGGACCCTTGATCTTTGACTTCCCAGGCTCCAGAACTACAAGAAATAGAAATACATTCCTGTGTTTCTAAGCAATCTAATCTATAATGTTTTGCTATAACAGCCACCCAAATTAGACAACCATCAAAATTAACCCAAGAAGGAACAAAATACTAAATAGTTCAAAAGTTGAAAAATAGGAAAAATACCTGGATAGCTTCCATAAAAAACTTAATGAATTTTGAAAGTTACTTTCAAGTTATGCTATCAAGATTGCATAATTTTATGTCTGATTTAAACCGATTCAGAGCATAGAAAATACTGAAAATTTCTACAGTTTGTTTTATAAGGATACCACAACCATAATTGAAAAACCTGTTAAAAAAGACCATTTTACTTATGATTATAAGTAAAAATCTAAATAAATTAACTAGATTTATCTAATGGTGTATTTATGGAACTATACAATATAATTCAGTATTATTTTTCATGGTAAAATTATGCATGGAATGGAGGGAAAAGTCAGGGCTAGAAAAGCTCTCCAAGAAATAACAGTCAAAAATTTCCAAATATTGGCAAAGCCTGCCAAACTCCAAAGTTCAAGAGGGTAAGTGAACCTAGCAAATCAAACCAAAGAAATCCGTGCCAGGACTGCCACAGGCAAACCTCAGAAAAGTAAAAACAGAGAAGGAACTTTGAGAGCTGAATACACTCTCACCTGTCAGGAAAAAGTCAAAACAGCAAAGGCACAAGTGTGAAGGCCAGAAAAGAGCAACACATTGGTCAAATGCTGAAATAAGGAACTGCCGAGCCGTAATCCTATATGGCTTGTTGTGAAATAGCCTCTAGGAATTCAAGATGAAGGAAAATGAAAATAATTTGTTGTCACCAGATCTAACCTCAAAGAATGCTAAAGAAAGTTCTTTAAACAGGAAATTGATAGATTTTTTTTCCTCACGTACAGCTCCCTTTTGAGCTGGACAGCGCCCCCTTGTGTTCTTTTTGTAAAGTCATGTCAAACCTCCCGCTTTTCACGCATGTGCAAAGGCTGCTCCTATCAGCTATCAAAACGTCATCCCGCCCTTCCCCTTTAGCTCCGCCCCTGTTAGGTTCCAAATAAAAAGCCCGCGCAGTAGTTTGAGAACCTTCTGAAGAGTGCCTGTGTCTCTTCAGCAGCCCTGTCTAGCTCTCGTAAAGGCCTGTTTTCCGTTCTCCTGCTATCTATATTATCTCTCTTTTCTTTTTCTCCCTGGGAAATCAAACAGAAATGAAGAAAGAGGTCTGAGACCATCAGGAAGGAGAAATACGATAGACCAAGAAATGGTCAGAGGCAATGGATTTGTGTGTGTGTGTGTGTGCGCGTGCAATGGACTTTTTAAGAGTTTTCTAATTTATGGTTGAAAATGAAGCATAAACAACTGACGCCATCCCAAATGCGTGTCAAAGCGTGTCAGTGGGAAGGGAAGGGAGGCTTCGGGAATGCTGTCAGTAGCGATCGAGAGTAACTTTGCCAGAGCTCACGTGGACGGAGCTGGCCGCCATGTGGGAAGATGAGTAGGAAAACATCTGAATCTTGGTAGGAACAGCAGGCTCTGTGGCATTGTAGCGACTCAGTTTCATCTTCTTTTTCCCACTCTGCAGTTGCATAGGAAACCGACAGTCCATAGCAAGGGGGAAGCCAGCAGCCTGCAAGCCCCCCCCCCCCAGGCCTAAATGAGACTGGCGCTCCTCCAAGACCCCTCCCCGCGACACAGCCGCTATGGACCTGCTGTGCTTTCCCACTGGCAAGAGTTGTCCCTGTTTGATCCAAAGCAGATCCTGTCTTGTGCCGTCAACCTTGTCCCTGGGAATTCATCAAATGCTCTCAGCAGTGACAGTGTAATGTCACAGAAGGCTGTGGTGGTGACAACAGTGGGGGCAAGCAACAAACTGACCATAAACCTCAGCAGGATGAGCTAGAGAATGAGGTGTCCCAGGCAGGCTCTACAAAGACCCGGCACATTTCTGAACTCTCGGAGGTCCCGGCACACACATGGCTTTGCTCATGTCCAAGGCCCCATGTGTCCTTGGGGAAGAGCTGAGAGAGAGGAAGTTCTCAGTGCTCCCTTCTCGGTGACCTCGTGGCAGAGGGGCGCCGAGGCAGAGTCCCAGGCTCTGGGGCTGAGTTTGGGAGTAGGTTCCAGAATGCATGCGGAGCTCTCTAGCCAAGATATGGAGATTCACCATTCAGGCTGTTCAGGAAATTGCCATAGTCATTGGCAGCCACCAGGGGCACCAGGGTCACCGAATTCACAGTGCCAGTGCAGGAAAGTCACCAACCAAACAGTAGCATCAACTGTGAAGAGCAGTAAAAATTAATCCTACATAGTGGAGAGAATCTGATTTCCAGAGCAGCTACATTACAGTATTCAAATGTTCAGTCTCACCATGCAAAGAAGCAGTAAAATATGATTCATGTAGAGGATCAAAGGTGGTCAGGAGGGATCATCCTTGTGGAAGTCCATACTGATACGTTGTACTGAGACCTGAATTAGGTATTTAGGTGTACAAAATGCTACAGAAACCACATCTAAGGAATGTAAGCATGGGGTGTATGTCTCACTAAATAGAGCACATCAATCATAGAAAAGAGCCAGCAGAATTCTGAAATTGAGAATGATAACATCTGAAATAAAATTCACTAGTGAGGCTCAACAGCAGATCTGAGTTGGCAGGAGAATTAGTGAACATAAAGATAGGTCAGCTGAGAATACGCAGTCTGAGGAATGGAAAGGAGGAAATAATGCAGAAAAATGAACGGACCCTGGGAGACCTGCAGGGCGGTGTTAAGTACACAGAGCCTGCATAACGTTTGTCCCAGAAGGAGAGGAGAGGGGAGGGGAGGGTGCAGAAAGGAGATGTGGAGAAACAGCGGCTGAAAGCTTCCCAAGTCTGAAATACTTTATCTCTGCTTCCAAGAAGCTCAGCGAACCGTGAGAATGATAAATTCAGAAAGTCCACCCTCAGACATGTAATCAAATTGTCAAAGCCAGAGACAAAAGACCTCGAAGCAGTGAGAAAGATGTAATTGTCCACATGGGGGTCCTCAAGGAGACAAACAACTGATGCTTCACCCGTGATGAACACAGGTTATGACGCTGAGAAAAACTTAGCTCTGAGTTTCAGGCGCAGCAAAAAACTGTGATTCAGAATGAGTGAGTCAGGACATTCGCAGATGAGCAGAAGCTGACGGGGTTTGTCACAGGTGACTGAAGGGAGACCCCAAGTAGATCACAGCACAGACTCGGATGGAATGACAGGTACTTCCTGGGGAATACACAAAGTCTGCAGACACCAAAGACAGCATAAGTATTTTGTGCTTCCTTTCTTCTTACACTGTGAAGTTGAGTTATACTGGTCTGAACTAGGTATTTGTGAGTTACACCATTGATTACAACCCCCTTAAGACCACTGGGAAAACAACTAAAAATATATTAAGGAAACAGCAAGGGAATTAGAATGGTACATGAGAAAATATCTACTTAGTGTATGTCTTAGTTACTTTTTACTTGTCGCTGAGTCAAAATACCTGTTGCTTAAAGTTGGGGAAAGAAAGGTTTATTTCTTACAGTTTTTGGAGGTTTCAGTCCATACTCAGTTGGCTCCAAGGCAGGATGGCATGGCAGGGCCGCAGTTCCTGGTGGCGGCAAACATCAAGGCAGAAACCAGCAAGAGAGAGAGAGACATGCCTTCTTCCAGCCATTAAGTTGTATGCTGGCTCCACCCCTAGGCTGCAATCCAAGCACTAGACAATAAGCCAATCACAAATGCACAATGCAAACGCATGAGGCCTGGGGGCCACCAACATAAACCATGACAGGGTACAAGAGGGGGCAGGACAAATGGTACTGAGCAGAGGGAATGAGTGATAGCGTTGATTACAGAATTTTGGGTGTTCGTAGTGGAAGCGCCTTCCCCTCCACCACCCTCTGCCCTGTCTGGGGAGTGGACAGGGAGACCTGAGCCCCCTTCCTCTGACTCAACGGCACCAGAGGGAGCCTCAAGTGGCCCAGCTGCTTGGGTCTCCTTTTCCCTGGCTGTGGGGAGAGTTTTCTTCAGAAAGCCTCATCATGAGAGTCATGGACTTTCAATTTCTTTCTGGGGTTCTCTGTGGTACAGGGTGACCCATCCTCCGTTGTGGAGTGGCCACAAATAACCTGAGATAGCTGTGCCATAAATGGAGAGGATAAGTGGACTCATAAAGAGCCATTCATGCTTCTGAACTGGCGAAAGGAGGACATGGACAGATTGCCGTGCCGTGTGTTTATGGTGAAATACTGTACCAGAGTGGCCACGTGCTCAGGATTGTACAGAGCCAAGTAGTCAAAACCAGCAGAAAGCAAAACAGAATTGCAAGCGAGTCCAAGGAACCCACAGCAAAGCAGGACAAAGAAAACAGAGAAATGAAAAACAGAAAACAATAAACGGCACATCAGTCTTAAACCTTAACATACCAATAATGACATTAAACATAAATAGTCTTAATGCAGCAAATAAAAAGCAGAAATTGGCAGTGTGGATTACAAAACAGGACTTAACTACATGTGGTCTATAGGAAACTCTTCAAACACAAGGAAAGCAAAAGAATGGGAAAGTTTAAGCTATGCAAACAAGCAAAAGAAAGCAAGGGTAGCTATATAAATAAGAGGTAGACTTTACTTTGGAGCAAAGAAAATTACCAGAGATGGGGAGGGACATTATAAATGAGGAAGGGTCAGTGCACTAAGGAGACATAGTCCTGCAAAACAGATGAAGCAAAGGTGGATGGAATGGGAAGGTGGAACAGAAAATCTAGTTATGGTCGGGGGTTTCAGGGCCCCTTTCTCAACAGTGCAGGAACAACTACACAGAAAATCAGCAAGAATGTGAAAGAACAACTCCGTCAACCAACAGGACTGAACCAGTGTTTTTCTTTTTAGTGGTTTTGTGGATTGAACTTAGGGCCTTTACACAGAGCTACATCAACAGACATATGTATATATATATACACACATATATACATACATATATATATATATATATACATATATATGCATATATATATATGGTTTTGTTTTTAAATTTTGAGATGGGATCTTGCTAAATTTCTAAGTTTTCCAGGCTGGTCTTGAACTTGTGACCCTCCAGCCTCAGCCTTCCAGAGTGCTGAGATTTATAGGTGTACACCTATATCTGATTTGAACTGACGTTTGCAGAGAATTCTGCCCAACAACAGCCGAATACACACTCTTTAGGCCTATGCAGCTGTATAGATCATGTCCTGAGCCATAAAGCAAACCTCAACAAATTTGAAAAAATTGAAAGGATTCAAAGCATATCCTCTGACATAACAGAATTCAATGTGTAATCAATTCAGAAAAAGGATAGGAACAATTCCAAACATTTAGGAACTCGACAGTACACTTGTAAAGATCCCACCGGTCAAAGGGGAACTCTCAAAGGTATTCGCAAGTTCCTGGAACTGAGTGAAAGTGAAAATCCGACCCATCAGGCTTTGTGGGGCTCAGTGGGCCGAGAGGAGCTCTTACAGTGTTGGGTGCGCACATCAGAAAAGGGAAGGGTCACAAATAAGCAATCTAAGCTCCCGCCCTGAGAACTTGGAAAACTCCAAAATGCAAGCACAAGGAATAAAAAAATAAAAATAAGAACAGATGTTAGGGAAATTGAAAACAGAAAAACAACAGGAGAAATAAATGAAACAAAAGGGCAATTCTTTGAACAACTCAATAACACTGTTAAACCTTGAGCAGGACTGAGGTGAGAAATTGGACGAGTGGACACAGATGCCTGATATCAGGAGCGAGCCCGGTCTGCCTCCATTGACCGCAGATACCGTGTGACCCGGGATGTAACTCCCGCATGCTACCTTTGACCAGGTAGGTAAAATGCACCAACTCCTTCAAACCCGCACTTCCTCAAATCTACAAAGATGAGCTAGGAAATTTGATTAGCCCTATAATTTAAAGAAAATTGAATTTGTAATTAAGTCACTTGTATGAAAGGAGTCTCCAAGCCTAGAGAGTTTTACTGGATCCTTCTCCTGAATGTCTACAGGTGCATAAGCACCAATTCTGAGGACTCTTTTCCAGGACCTGTAAGAGTAGGGAACGCTTAGAAGCATTTTTGTGAAGCTAGTCATACCGAAACCAGAGTGTTCTGATACCAAAACCAGATACAGTATGAAGTATTTGCCAATAGCATCAAGCCGTTTATATATAAAAAATGATACATGCTAGCAAGTAGGATTTATTCCACAGGTGCAGTGTGGGTTTAGTATTGATCAATTAATGCAGTTCACCTTCATAACAGGCTGCAGTTTGAAAAGCACACGAGTGTATGAACTGATGAGAAAGAGCCCTTGGCAATGCAGCATCATTTAATGATGAAAACTCCCAGAGAAACAGAAATGGAGGGTAACTTGCTCAATCTGACAATGAACATTTAAAATATCTACATTGAAAATCACAATTAACAGTCTTTTCTCCCAAGCTGGGAAAAGGCAGCGGCCTCTGTCCTCATCGTAGGCAACATTGCTCGGGGAGGGGGTTCCAGTGGGTGCAATAGGACACAGAAAGCTGCAGACGTGACAGGAAGGAGTGACACAGTCATCGGTGTGGACCATGCCAAGCAATCTTCAGTCCACATGGCAGGAGAGCTCAGCAAGGAGGTGGCTGGGGGTGGCTCTGTGGTGGTTGGTTTACACATGAAATGTGTGAGCAGTCTGGATGCCGTGCATCTTTGGGAACCGCCCATGCTGGAAGGGCTGTCCCTCTGGGTCAGCTGGTCCCAGTGTCAAAGCATCAGGGTACAGAAAACAAGAGCCACGTTGACATGCCTGGGCTCGCGACTTATGCAGTCTCAGAGGTCTGGAGCAGGGGTCCCTCCCGAGCAGCCTTCTTGGAGGGCCTCTGTCCACCCACAGCCCCAGCCTCATGGGCACCACCTCAGAGGCGGCTGTGGGGACAGTGAAGGCAAGCGCCCCTGCCCCCGTCACACACACCTGTGCAGTGCCCAGGCGATTTCTCTTGCCGAATTTACACTTTTAGTTACTTGTTGTATAGTCGTTCCTTGGTCCCTGCAAGGGACTGGGTCCTGGACCCCTCGGATAGCCACCTCTGCTATGCTAAACTGCTGCAGGTACTGTGTAGAGTGTACACGCAGACTTTACCCATCTGGATCACTTAGGTACCTGATGCAGGGCAAATGCTGGGCACAAGTTGTTATACTGTGTTGTTTAGGGAGTAGGAAAAGGGAAAGGTGACAGTTCTTTTTGATATTTTTGTTTCGTGTTGGTTGAGTGTGAGATGGGGCTGGGGGGTGGGGGAGCTGACCATACTTAGGTGCCCTCTGGGAGACAGGACCCTGCCACCCTGCCCGTTTCTGGTGTCTTGCGGGCTTGGCAAAGGACCTCACACATGCGGGCACTCGAGGAATATTTCCTTAATGAAAAAATAAATGGCTGAGGATCACAGGGCCTAAGTGACTTCCCAAGTTTGTACAGCTGGCAAGTAGAAAAAGCACAGTGGACAAAACTCTCTTGATTTTGGTTTTGTTTATTTTTATCCTGACATAAAGAATGTGTCACTTCCCAAGACCATGGAGCACATCAGGAGCCAGCTCTGCCTGGCACCCCAGCCCCTGTGGAGCCCTTGCCATGGCACCACCTGGTGCCCTGGGTGTGAGGCACTGCGCCCCAGGCTGAAGAGAGGCGGGTGGCCCTGAGGAGGGTCTGGAAGGGGATTGCTGTCCCCTTGCCAGGGTCCTCAGCCCAGGGTGATAACAAGAATCCCACAAGGACTCGCTTGAAATTTCAGATTATTAAGCCCAATTCCAAGGGCTCAGCAGTGATTTAGTGGTGAATATTAGGTTGCCAGATTTGGCAAATGAAAACACAGGATGCTCAGCTAGATTTAAACTTCAGATAAGTGACAGACATTTTATTAAGGATAAGTGTGGCTCAACTACTGGGTGAGATGACTTGTAATAAGCGCTGTTTGTGTCTGCAATTCAGACTTAACGGTGACCTCCTGTAATTGGATTGGTTACTTACCTGGGCGACTTCCGGGGGACTGTTTCTCCAGCAAGTCCTTCTGCTGACCCTTCTCTCCACGGATGCTGGGAACCACTGCTCATGTCAGTCAGTCACTTAGACACCACTTCTATTCCTGCTGCCCATTAGTAAGTCTATGACTGTAATCAAATCCATGGATGCTGAGTCCTCAAGACTGACATTGTCTCTCTTTAGTATGCGACACTGGAGGAATCGTAATTTCCAGGGCTTTCTCATTAACGGAAGGAATCCGTGATGGATGGAGATGGGGGTCAGGCAGTGTGCAGGGCAGGCAGAGGGACCTGCAACCTTGCCTCCTTTGTCATTACTGCTACTTCCTGTCACTCTGGGTCAGTTGTGTCCAAAAATATTAAATGGAAAATTCCAGAAATAAATAATCCATAAATTTTACATTGTGCATGGTTGAGGAGCAGGATGAGAGCTCACAGGCCCTGCTCTGCCCCAGGGGACCCCTCTGTCAGTGTGTCCCCACAGTGCATCCTTGGTTAGTTATGGCAGAACCGCCTTGGTGCTGAGCAGATAACTGGGTCACCCTTGTTTTACTAATTGCCCACAGTGCAAGAGTGATAATACTGGATGCTTCACTGCACTATATTGTTCTGAGGTTTTGATTTTACTATTAGTGCTGTTAACCTCTTGTTGCACCTGATTTATATATTAAACTTTATTATAAGCACCGTACGTGCTGGAAGAAGCACAGTACGTGCGAGTTTGGTCCTTTGTAGTTTCAGGTGTTCTGTGAGTCAGCGAGCAACTATATCGGTGGCTGTTGTGTGTGCTGGAAGGTTCCTGGGTTGTCGGCCGACAGCTAGAGATGATGTCACAGAAGGGCACTTGGGGTGAGCAATTGTTTCTGCTGCTGCTGGCGGGTAGATGATGATGCCAGGAGCAGAACCGGGAATGCGAAGGAGTGGGTCTGGGTCTGGGGGAGAACAGTGAGATGTCTCTGGAGCGGTTAGTAGGTCCCTTCAGCTCTCCTGACATATGGAGGAGTCACTAGGCCGGCTGCTCAGCCGTGGGTCTGGTGTTTGGGAGCCACCATGTGGGTAGCTGAGGGCCTGGTGAGTGCAGTCAGGGCAGGGGCACAGTGGGTGCGGCCCTGTTCCTCTCTGCTTCTCTCTTCCAAGCACATCTCACCTAACTAGACTGTAGGCCACTACCCCTGCACCAGGCCTCACTGTGCCACCCGGGTTTCATGTGAGATGGCCGCGGTGTCTAGGGTCATGGTGCAGTAGTTACGATCCTGAGACCTGTTCACCCCGATACCAGAGAATGAGACCCCAAACGGACTCTTCATGGCATGCACATGGAAAACAATCACATTATGGACCACAGTGTCCAAAAAGCTGCATGGAAAGGATAAACGAAGTGGAGTAGAAAGCGTCTCCGACCTCTAAAAATTCAGGGCTACCATCATTTCCCCCATTCTGCCTCCTCCTCAGCAGGTAAAACTGTGCTGCCCTCCTAGAGGGCTGGGAGAATCTATATGTCCTTCTACATATACGTAGGCATCTGTGGACACACATGTGTGTATCTGGACATGTACATACACCTTTATGCACATGTACACACACATTAAGTGTGCCCGGAACCGGGACTGACACATCCAAGCACTTGCTCATGTTGCTACCTACATGTTGACCTTGGCATTAAATAGCACATGATGTGTAGTTCCCTCCAAGCAAGGCTTCCGGCATCTTGTGGCCTGTGACAGGTTGAAACCTGTGTTCCTACTGGGGTGGGACTAGAGCCTCTTGCCACCTGCTCTCCAGTGATCACCAAGTCTCCTGTGGTGATCACTTCTCTCTCATGCCCAGTGCAAGGAGCCCTGGTCTGGGGAAGAAAATGCTGGCCCAGTGTGGTGGATACTTCAGTGCCCCCAGAGTGTCCTTCAGGGCCAAGGGCCTCTGTCAGCAGCTCAGGGCTCTCAACCAGGTCCCTCCCAACACTCGTCCTTTGTCTTGGGCTGGGCTACCCGCTTCCTGTGGGCGGTTTGCATCCCATCACTGGCTGATGAAGAGAGAGGTATGAAGGCCACTCCAGACCCAAAGTTCCTAGTGGCTGCTGAGCTTCGGTGACCCCAACCAGAAAGGGCATCAATATATTGGGTACCAGAAAGGTTCTAGGAAACACAACCTAAAAGTGGACTTTGAAGATGGATCGGGAAATGGAGACCTCAGCACTGGGGCAGGTGGGGTGCCATGGGGTTTGGGGTGAAGCTGTGGCATGTTGGAGGGACCTTGAGCAGCGGGTGTCTGTGATGACAGTGTGCTGGTGTGGTGTCCTGGGTGTGAGGGCCAGAGATGATTGCTCTGAGGTCTCTGGAACCAGACGATTGTTGCTTAAGGCTGCTGACACCCTGGAGATGGACAGTGAAACCCTGAAGATGATGAATGGCCTGGGAGCGTAAATAGTGTGCGAGCCAGGGCCTCCTTGGCAGCACCCAGAGGTTCTTCTCTCATTTGTTCCAGACAAGTGCAGAGAAGCTGAGGAGCAGCAGAGCTCAAGAGAGGCTCGGATTTCAGCGAGCAGGTCCGCCACGGGAGAGGAGGGCTTCGGGAGCGGTGCCCGGCTGAGCTCAGATCCAGGTTTCTCTGGACATGTGTTTCTGTTTCTCTTGGATAAATATGCAGGAGTGGGATTTCTGGGTCACATGGTAGGTTTAATTTTAACATTTTAAAGGAACTTCCAAATTGGTTTCCAAAGTCTTTGTGCTATTTCTTATTACTACCAGCAGCGCTGGAGAGCCCCGCTTGCGGCCCGCTGCTGCCAGAATTTGATATTGTCATTCTTTCAAGTTGTAGCCATCCCAGCTGCTCTGCGGTATCTCACTGTTTTTCATCTGGGTTTCTCTGATGACCGCAAGTGCAGAGCTCTTTCCTAGGCTTCTCTGTCATCGGTAGAACTTCTGTGACACATCTATTTGAATATGTTCCCCATTTTAGAATTGGATTGTTTGTCTTGCTATTGAGTTGGGAGAGCTCTCTGGGGTCCCCCAAAGCTCATGTGCTGAAGGCTTAGGCTCCAGGGGAGCAGTGTTTAGGGGAGGGAGAGACAACTGGATCATGAGGTCTCCAACCCCTCAAATGGATCAATCCATTTATAGGTTCCTAATGGGCTATTGAGTGGTGGAGGAAACCTTAGCAGGTAGGGTCCTAAGGGAAGAGCGGGATCATGAGAGGAGGTAGCCTAGGAAGGGGACTCAAGACCTCAATTTCTTTCTGTCTGTACTGCTTCCTGGCCTCCATGAGGTGAGCAGATCTGCCCCTCCATGTATCTCCACCAGGAAGTAGTCTAAAGGCAGTGGGGCCAACAACCATGAACTGAAGCCTCTGAAACCGTGAGCCAGGACAAACCTTTCCTCACTGAAAGTTGTTTTTCTCAGGCGTTTGTAACAGCAAAGGAAAGCTGACCAATACAAACTCTTTTTCAGTTCTAGTTCTTTGTCATATGTATGATTTGAGAATATTTTTACCCCATGTACAGTAAGTCCCTGACTTATGAACATTGGAGTTAGGATCTTTCACAGATGTAGTGTGTAAGACTCACGTTGGCACCTTACAAATGAATCCAGTCTATGAGCAGTTCTGGAAAGGCTTTTGTTTGTAAGCAGTGGGACTTACTACTCAGCATATGTTTTCATTTTCTTAACAGCCAAAGAGCAGAAAGCTTTCATTTTGATGAAGCCTAATTATTCAATTGTTTTTCTTTTATGAGTAATGCTTTTTATGGAGGCTGATTCTCTGTTCTCAGCTGGCGCATATTCAGCACCTGACCTGTCCTTTCTGGAACCTTCTTCTCCTGGCCCTCGGGTTGCAACATTTGCCTGCTTTCCTCTGGCCTCCTGGTCCCTTTTAGTCCTTGGCACAAGTGCCTCCTTTTGCTTTGCTCCCTTAATGTCAGAAGCCCTAGACTCGGGCCTGGGTTCCCTGCACACTTTCATGGCCTTGACATCTCACCAGTCCCTGACAGTGCACAAAACCCATTTTCAGCCCAGAACTCTACTCAGTCTCCCACTTGGACAGCTCTGCACAACCTTTGTCTTTGAAAAATGCATGTGACTTTCTCATCCTGCAGCCATCCCTGTGAGTAGCTTCCTCTTCACATGTGCCTCCCAGCCTCCACTTGCCCAGATGTGTGTCACCTCCCTGTGTCACTGGTGACTGCCCGCTTCCCCACTTGTCCCTCTGTGGCTGTTGTCAATATAGTAGCACTGCTGATCCGTGAAATGTAAGTCACTCACTATTGTGACACGTGAAACCCTCTTGAGTTTCCCAGGTAATTGGAGTCGAAGCCATGGGCTTGCCAGAGCTCCCAGGCCTCTTCCTGATGTCCCAGCCCTGCCTCCCTCAATTTCTTTCCACCATGCCGGCCTCCTTGTGCCGGCTGCACACTGACCTTGGATGAGAGCAGAAATGGAGATTGCACTCACACAGCCTGAGACTCACCCCGGAAGTGTAAGGCCCAGCGCTTTTTAGCAGTCAGAGGCATCTTGTCCTCCTGCCATCTGCTTCCAGAACACTCATCATGCCCACGAACTCTCAGCCTTTACCAGTAGGAGTGTAAAATCACACAGCCACTTTGGTGACCGCCTGGCAGGTTGCCTGGTCTCCCGTGCCCACAGGCTACCCAGTGCCATTTCCTCTCTCCTCCCCGACCTGCCTCCAGCCAAGCCGGCTCCTGCCCACCTCCTCAGTCTCCCCTCAAACACCTGATGGCCAGGTCTCAGTCCATTTGAGACCACAGGGTCCCCCTCTGCCTCTTTCTCTGTTGTACACACAATTTCCTAATATGCTTCCATTGTTCGACCAAGTTTTCTGTTCCTAACCCACTGCCTTCCTGGTGGCTACATACACCTCCATTGGCATATGCCTCAGCAGCAGGGGTGTGTCCTGAGAGGGACACCCCAGGCCAGAGTGCCATTCGAGTGCTGTGGATGTGTCACACCATTCACCCGCTGCCTACATACACTAGAAATCTTCTGAAGCTGACCTAGGGATTCTGTTTGATTTTTAAATCTTGATTCCATCAACTAAAAATGCAATATTTTTATGCAAGTGAATGCAAAGCATGTGTAGTGTACTTTGGGTAACATCTGACACTCTCTGTGTGTAACGCCTTTGAACTATCACCACTATCTTTGCAAAAGCCTCCACACTGTAGCTACCATCATTACCATTTCCAGTTTATGGATGGGTAAACATGAGTCTCAGACACACAGCACAGGACAAGGGTATCCGGGTTCCTGAGGTCCAGCCATGGTCTATTCCTGGGGCACACAGGTCTCCCACACCAAGAACAGACAGCCAGGCAGAGCTACAAGTGCGGTCAGAAGTTGTGGAGCATCACAGAGGTCTGCGTGGAAGGGGCTGACTTGCCATGGCTCAGGAGAGAGGGTGTCACCTCTAAGCACTTGATGAGATCCTGTCAGTGTTTGCCTGGTGCCAGGACACAGGGCTTCCGTGGCATGGGGGGCAGTGGCCTGTGATGCAGAATGCTGGGAGAAGGCCAACTCACTTTGCACACATGGTTTTCTTTATAAACTATAGGAGGAAGGGCCTCCATGCCAAATGCCAGGTCATTTCTTCACAGCTTGTCATCTGTGACAAGGATAAGCTCTGTCAGGCCAGGTCCTCTGGCCACAGAGAGGAACTGCATGTCATCCTTGGGAGGCTGTCACCACCAGCCCTGGCACAGAAACCTGCCCCCAAAGACCTACGCTGGATGCCACAGCCTACTGTGGTCACCTCACTAGGCCGCAGATCCACATTCACACTGGGCCTTGAGAGGGCTTCTTCGCCTCCCGCAGAACCAGAGGGGGCACTGCCAGCCTGTGCCTAGCTGGGAGGGGCATTGTGCCTGTCACTGACTCTTGTGATGCAGACACTGCAGCTTCTCCCAGCCCCAAAGGGAACATGGAACCCAAGCATGGAGGAAGAGTCAGTCTGCTATGGTGTGGATCTACTTGGCTTCCCTGGGTATCTTCCCACATGGTTTAGCCAGCCTCCAGCCTATAACATGGTGGCCTGAGAGCTTCCTAGTGTGCAGGCAACCTTGGGTCTTCTCCTTGAGCTGGTCCGGAGTGTGGAGCACCCTCTTTTTCTTTGACAGTGAGGTGCCCTTGCTCTGGGATGCCCTGGTCCCTCCTGAACTCCTAACTTCAGACAGGAAGAAATGCCAAGGCAGGGCCAGGGTAGACTCTGTTTCCCTGCCCCTTTAGTTCCAGATTCCTAGGCTTCCAGGGCACGGACTCCAGGCAGTGGCTGTGCCATGGAAGGTCCTCTGTGACGCTGGTGACCCATGTAACTGTATGGACTCCTCACCTTGGAAGGGCCCCTGGACAGGATCACCTTCCATGGGGCTGGGTGCCTTGACTGCCACGCTACTGACCAGTGAGCCTGACTTGTGTGGTTCTGGCCTGGCAGGCAGGCAGCTGGGCCTCTCCAGCAGCAAAGAACCAGCCAATCCTGTTTCCCACAGCCCTGGTGCCTGGGTCTGTCTTGTCTTGCTTGCAGGAGGGTCCTGCACCTTTGATCTAAGCTGGACCTCCTGCTGCAAGGACCCAAACAATCTGAGTCAGAGCAGTGCTAACAGGAAACAGGCTCATAGTGCTGAGACTGCAGCCAAAGAGCTTCGGGCCTTTCTTCTGGTCACAGCACCACCTAGGGAGGCTTTACCTGGGAGGAACAATACACGGAACCCCCTCCTTGATACCCTCTGCAGGGTGGGGAGCCCCAGCTGGCGCCGAGGCTGAGGTCTCCTCACTCAGCCCCAGCCTCACTGTCCCCTGGGATGACAGCATCCAAAGGACATGCTGACGGGACGATCTGACCAGCATCTCCTGTCTGTTGATATCATCAAGTATTTCAGGAAGACAAAAACTTTGCTTTTATTATTATTTTTAAAGCAACTCGTTTCACTGTGGAATATTTTTGAACCAGGACAATAACAGCAAGAAAAGTGCATTTCACACAACACAGAAAGAACCACATTTGGCATCTGAGTCTTTATGTGAACATGCACACATGTGCACACACATGCACAGTGCACACACGCACACACATACATGCACATGTGCAATACACAGTGCACACAGATACACACAAACACGTGCACACACATGCATACACACATATACGCACACACATGAATGCACACATATACAGTGCACACAGTGCACACAGATATACACACCAGCACACACCTGTGCACACATGCACACAAAGGCAGGCACATACGTGCCCACATATACCACTTTTTAATGGGTTTCTACACCTGCTGAGTCACCATTTTCCTCTCCCTTCTGGAAACTGTTGCTGATGCTTTAGGGAAATCCTCTCTGCATATGCAAATAGACACCTATTGGTTTGTGTGAAGTTTTGCATGCAAGTGGTTGGTGAGGCAAAAGTAGTTTTGTGGATTTTCTTTTAGCCTGTTTTAAATATATTTTGGGGAGCCATCTACACCAGCCCACACAGATCTGCTTCATTCTTCTAAAATGTTGCAGTGCGGGCTGGGGATTTAGCTCAGCGGCACAATAGCCTGCCTGGCAAACGCGAGGTCATAAGTTTGATCCCCAAGTACAAAAACAAAACAAAACAAAACAAAACAAAACAAAACAAAACACTGTTGCAGTGCGCACTGACCCCGCAATTCAAGTGGTCCCCTCTTGTGAACAGTCGGATTGTGTTCAGGGCCTTTATTGAACAAGATCACCACTACTCACTTCCTGGAAGTGACCTTAGTGGTCACAGGCTGTCACAGTCCCAGTGGCCACGAAACTGTCCTTTAGCTTGTGGCAGTTTACACTCCTGCCTGCCGAGAATGATTTCCTGGGATGTCACCTGCACACTTCACCCTCATCGCTTTTGAGCTTTGCCATGTGGATAAGTGAGAAACACTGCTGCCTTCTTTCTACAAGAGAGACTGGAAAGGTTTCCCAGCATTTAAAATTATTTACATTTTTGTTTCTGTGCCCTGCCTTTGTTATTTTTGCTCACTTTTCTCCTAAGTCGTTTCTCTCTGCCTATTTTTGATGGAAAGAATTTTATGTTTTGGCCCCAACCCCGTTACTTCTTAGCCCAAATCTGGAAGCTAAAGAGCTGCTCACAAACCAAGGTCGTTTTGTTTCTTTCCCTTCGCTGCCTCACAGGCTGTCTGCTTCCTGAAAAGATGGCTCCACCATGCGACTCCTCTTCAACCCGTTTTCTGTGCTTTCCCTGCCCAGGGCCTAGTTCGGGTCAAGGCCTTGCCTTCCCTGGCTGGCACCCACCTCTCCCCATGGCAATGCAGAGGTAACAGGTCTGCACCTGACTTTGTATCACTCATCGGAGAATCTGTTCCTGCAGATTTTTAGTGTTTAGTTTTTTTCTGCAACTGCAGGCCTTCTTTCAAAAAAAGCAAAAAAGGATGCAATATGTTTACATATTGTTTTGTGTTTTATAAAGAACTAGAAAAGAGGCATTTGAAGGCTCCAGCTATACAATGATAAAGAGGCAGAGCTGCTAACTGCTCTGATTTGGTCACTGGGCTGGGATGCATGGGTTGGATCTCGATGCCTCATACATAGACATGCGTGATTATTATGTGTACTGTATAGGAAAAAAAAAGCCAGAAAGCATCGTCCTGTCTTCAGAAGACCTCCTGGCTACAGACTTTCCCTAGTGCCAATGTGGGGGTTCATGCTTCACCCTCTTGCCTTCAAGCAGTTGGGGGAAGGCTGACCGCACGCCGTTACACTCTCACTGCCTGCCTGACCTTGACTCTGTTTCTCTCGATGGCTCGTGCTTCAGCAAGAATGATCTGCTCTGGAGATGAGCACTGCTGCCTTTTCTCTGAGGAATGGTAATGAGAAATGTGTTCTTATTCTTCTCCACACAACAAAAAATCTCCCGATGCTTTTGTAGCTAGAATCTGTGAGTACACAACTGCTCCTCCACCCCCCATGCAGTGCAAAACCACAGGTGGCACAAATAAAGTAATATACATCTGCTCTAGGGAAAATGTACAGGGGATAAATTCAAAGCCAAGCAGGACTGTGCAATGCAAACTAACCAACCAGCTCCGAACATGGTGACCCCCCAAAGACACATCTAAAAGTTGACTTTTATTAACTCAAGCCTTCCTCCTTACTCAAGGAATTTTTATTAAAGCAAGGACTTTATAATCGAAGCTAGGTTTCTTTGCTCAGTTATTAATTCTGTTACATGGGACTGACATTTTGAATTATTCTTCAGTAAAGAATTACAAAGTTAAGGAATGCTTTACATTTTTGTGCTTTGCTGAAAATTCTTTTTTTCATTTTTCTTTTTTGGTTACCAGGGATTGAACTCAGGACCTTGCACTTGCCATGCGGGCCCTTGTGTCGCTGAGCTAAATCCCCAGCCCTTGCTGAAAATTCTTAACAGCGTGCAATGCTTCATTGCGTGTCATCATCGTGTGGGGACAGTGCTTGTATCTGTGCCCTTCTGGGTTTAGATGCAGGTCCGTCGGTTACCACAGTCTCCAAATGCTCCTGCTGGATGAAGCATAGCTCTGCCAAGCCCCTCAGCTTTCCGATCCTGTTGTTCCAGGCACACGGTTCCCCGGAAACCTTTCCTTTGCTAGGGATCGGTTTTCTGTGCAAAGCTCTTTAATCACTACTTTCCAGAGAGCGATTTTATTTTGCTGGGCAACTTCTAGCAACGACATTCTGTGAGCTGCGGCAGCTTGCTCGTCCTGGTGGTGAGAAAGTTCTTCCCTGCAAGGGTTCCTCCTCTGGGATGGTTGGTGAAGGGAAAAACAGGGTAGGGTGCACCACTGTCAGTGGAGCCCTCTCGCAGTAGTTCTGCCAGGTCCTCGTAGCTGCCAAATGATCTGCTTTGTTTAGAGCTTGGCCCCGTGATTGAAAGCGGGAAGTCCTGGAGAGGCTGGGGGGCGCTGCACAGGGCTGGGCTGAAGGTGAGACTGCAGGAGAGCTGCCTGCCACTTCAGGTTCTTTAAACGCTCTTGTAGGCATTATTCTATACCTGAATTTTCAAAATCACCCAAAGGAAATCACCCAAGATTGTTTTCATTCTGCCTCCCCGTAACTGGTGAGATTTGCGGGTTCTCTCTCGACTCTCATCTGCCTCTCTTCACTTAGCATAGCCCTATATTTTGAGGGCTATGTCAGGATATGAGCGGGGTGTCACTCAGAAGGCCCTTACTGTCCCCTCCTTACTCTCTTTGATTTCTCAGGTGTTGCAGCTTCTAAGCTTCTCACTGGGAGGGCTCAGCCAGGGACAGTCATGGTCCTGCTAGGCCACTGTTTCCTAAGACCTGGCTGTGAGTGAGAGGGAATGGGGGTAGGTTGAACCCCGCTAAGCAGATGCCTCCTTTATTGGGTCACCTACAGTGCTTTCGGTTGACATGTTTCCAAGACGCAGGGGCGAGGTTGGGTGCTCCGGGATGGCATTCAGCACCATCGCAAAGCAAATGGCATTTGTCTGTGTCCTTCTCATTTTGCAACTGAGCTTGGGAAGTGAGCTTTTTCTTTTCCCTCCATCCACATGACTAAAGAAATCTGGACATGGTGCTGTGTGCTAGATCCCTTGTACTGCACACAGCACCAGCTAGCTTTTCCCATAGAGAAAATGCTATTTCAGACTTCAGATCGTCTGCCAGTATTGGTGACCCATGAGTACTTTCTGCAGAATCCTTGTTCCCCTGGGAGTGACAGTGGCAAGGCATGCAATCATAAAGGTAATGTTTAGCAACTGTGTGGAACTCGGGATGTGCCACACATTATCCAAGGTACAGCAAGTGAGAGAGCACTTTTCCTCTTTTTTTGTAGATGAGGACATTGTGGCACAGAGAGGGTAAGAGGTTGCCTAGCCAGTAGAAAGTAGAACAAGCCTGGGACTGATGAACCCTGTGTGTGTGTGTGTGTGCAGCACACAAGGGTGCATAATTACACACATGATGTAATGAGAGAACTCGTTGGGTCAGGAAACTGAGCTAATAAAGCCATCAGCCAGCTATTACTTCTGAATGGGCATCCCAGCTGGGATCGGCTCTCAGGCCCTGATGGTATTATGGGGGATTTGGTGCCAGCCCGCGGTTGGGTCTAGGCATATTGAAAGTTATTATTTTCAGAAGCTTAGCTTTTATTTCCCATTTTTGTCTAGACTAATTTTAAGGTAATTCCCTGGGTGACTATATAATGAATGGAATCTGGAGGATGTTATTCATAATAATAAATTTGTACCCCATTGGGATTATTTAGAAAGCAGTAAATTATGTGCTGCTTTTTCCAAACCAGAGTTCTGAGGGTGTGATTAGACTCTAGCCAGGATGGGATTGTCTGAGTGACTGGGACTGTCACAAGGGCCCAGTGGATATTTTAGCCTTACCTTTTCCTCACAGATGAGCATCTATCACAGTAGAGATGTAACTTCTAGCTACTTGGTATAATTCTGTTACGGCTTTCCAAGAAGATTTGCAAAAGTCCTTATATTGTCTTGAAACAAATCCACAATTAGTGATGTCCAAACTGTCTGAAGCCCAGGGTGACCCCAGATTGGATTGCTCAAATAGTTTTCTGATCCCCTCCTTTGTGTAGAATACAGAGAGCTAAATACTGTGTTTCCCAGTCTCTCTGTCTCCACAGCTCCACGGGATGCACCCATGGAGGCAGATGTGGAGCAACTCCCCACAGTGCTAAAGACCAGAAATAACTTTTCTCTTGTGTGATATGTTACCAACCAGTAGTCAGTTAGGCTTTTGATTGGCTTTGGAATTGATTGTTAGGAATTAATTTCTTATTTTTAGTGTATAAAACATTTTATGCTTTCAAAGCCAAAACTCTGTAAGTAGGTATATTCTGAGGTGTCCGGTTCCATTTTTATCTTCTCTACTTCATTTCTCTTTCCCTGTTCATGTAACAAAATCTTAAAATCAGTTTTTGTTAGCAAAGGTGAGAAATTTATTTTGCTCATGATTCTGAAAGCTGGGAAGGCCCAAAGCTTGGTGCTGGCATCTTCTTAGCCTCTAGTGAGGGCCTTGTGCTGTGACATAACATGGTAGAGGGTATCATGTGTGATAGCGTGTGTGAACCAGTGTGGGTCTCTCTCCTTCTTAAGTCACTAACTCCATCGCAGGGGCCCCACCCCTATCACCTCATTTATCCTAATCATCTCCCAAAGACTTCATTTCCAAGTAGTTTAATACCTGAATGGATTGAGTTCCCAACACAAACCAGAGCAGATGGAGGTCATGAAATTCCTGTTCATGTGATCAGACCTTTAATATTAAATTTTTTTCTTAAAATAAATCTCACTTGGTCTTCATGAATTATTTTTCAAATGTAACATTTGCTCATATTTGTATATATTTCAGATTTTTAGACAGTATTTGTAAATAAAACTGGCTTAGAGTTTTCTTTTTAGGGCAATATTGATCAGACATTGGTGTCTATGTTAATTTGGCTTCATAAAGAATTTGGAAGTTATACCTCTGTTCTGCAACTCTTTACCTAGCATTGAAATTATCTAATTGGAGAAGACTCTAAGTTCTCCTGTAAAACCTTCAGGGCCTGGTATATTATTTAGTGAGAAGTCTTTTGCAGTTTCTCCCATTTCTTCTACAGTGATTTATCTCTTAACATTGCTTACTTATAGTAATTAATCTCAGATTTTCTAGCTCTAGTGGTTTGGATTTGGTAAGATTTTTTTGGGTAGAAAACTAATTTAGTTTCTCCCTTGTTTCAGTGGTTGTTTCGTCTTTGTTGTATTCTCTTTGTATATTTGTACTGTTTTCTTTGTGGATTTTCTGCAAAGCAATAGCTTTTTTTTAACAATAGTTTTTTGATATTAGTTTTACTGTATTGAGTTTTTTTGTGAAGTTGATATTTACTCTTTATCTTATTTCTTCTGTTGTACTTACGTTGGCTTTTTTCTTACCAATTTTTATCGATATGGGTTTTAAAATTATTAGCATATATTAACTGTGCAAAATAATGGGTTTCATTATAAGATTCCCATACATGCATAGGATGCTTCGATAGTATCCACCCTCTCTATGACTCTGCCTTTACCCTCTTGCCTCCCCTCCCCCATCTTCCCTTTCCCTAATATGTAGTTCTTTGATGGGGATTGTTTTGAATCCATAGGTCATTAGTATGTACATTAGTATTAATTATTTTGTCCACAGCATAAGAGGTCTTTCCACTGTCTAGAATTTTTCTCAGTATCTCTCTTTGGTATTTTATAATTTTTGTTGTAGTTTTTTTTCACCTCTTTGCTAGATATTTCATTTGTTGGGGAGGTTGTGAGTGGGGTTGTTTTCCTGATTTCTTTCTCAGTGGGGTCATTATTGGTGCCTAAGAAAGCTAATGATTTTTATATTTTAACTTTATATCCTGCTGCTTAGTGGAGCTTTTGGTGGACTTCTTAGGGTTTGCTAAGTACACAATAATGTCATTTGTAAGCAGGGATAATTTGACTCTCTCTTTCCCTATTTGTGTCTTTTTATTTCTTTCTCTTGCCTGATTAGTCAGGCTACAGTTACCAGTACCTTATTAAGAGTGGGGGAGTTGTTGCTGCTTTTCTCTTCCTTACTTTAGAGAAAATGCTTTCGGTTTTCCCTCAGTATGATGTTGCCTACAAGTGTATTGTGCAGAGCCTTTATTGTGCTGAAGTATAACCCTTATAGATTTAGTTTATTTGATTTTTTTGGTCATAAGTGATGTTGGTATCCAAGACTATTTCTCCATCTATTGAGATGGTCATATGATTTTTATCTTTGATTCTATTTGTGTGGTGTATTACATTTAGTGATTTGTGTATTTTGAACCAAGCTCGCATTGCTGGAATGAAACTAATTCGACTATTGTACAAGTGTTTTTTTTTTTTTTTTTTTGAGACAGGGTCTTGCTATGCAGTTCAGGTTGGCCTTGAACTCAATTTGTAGCCCATGCTGGTCCTGAGGTTGCTCTGATTCTCCTGCTTCAGCCTCCCTGCTGGGATTACAGACATGTACCACCATGCCCAGCTTGTAGATGATTTTGTAAAGTGTAATGTTGAATTTGCTTTGCAAGCATTTGATCAAGATTTTTCTCATCAGTTTTCCTCAAGGGTATTGGTCTATAGTTTCTTTTGCCACATCCTTGAGCAGGTTGTGGTAACAGGAAAATATTGGCTTTACAGAATAAACTTGGAAGTATTTCCTTTCGTATTTTATGGAATAGTTTGAAGAGTATTGTAATTTTCAGTTCTCATTCATCATTGCTAATGTGTAGAAATGCAGTTGATTAAAACACATTGATCTTGTATTCTGCAGCCCTCATAAATTCTTCTTGGCTCTGGCAAAAGTGTGCAGACTCCTGGGAATTTCCGACTGCATTTTCTGATGAGTAAATATGGGTTTTGTTCTTTCTTCACCCTCTAGGCACCTGCTTTTCCCTTACCTTGCCTTAGAGGCCCAGTTAGATCCGTGCAAGGCACAGAAGGTGCACGTGGTGGGCTGGTCCCTGCCTTGGGGAGGTGGGACCTGTCCTTCCCTCACTCTGAGTACGGGGCTGCTGCAGCGTTTTCAGTCAGTGCCCTTGAGGAGGCTGAGGACCTTCTGTTTTATCCTAATGCACTGAAGGAGTTTTTTTAAAATAGAGAATGAATGCTGAACTCTGTCAAAGTTTTTCCAATATTGAATGATCACAGAGATTTAAAAAAATTTGCTAATAGATTATTACATTGATTTAACTTTTTTATCTTAAAGAGAAAAAATAAAAATAATAAAACAGTTTTAAAACAGGTTAGTAGGAGAGTTATAGTAATTAATACATTTTGTATTGTTGTCTTCATAGCAGTTATTTAGAGTACAAGATATAGGCATGATATCTTATCCAAACAATATTAGTACAAACATTTCTTTGCAGTGAACTAAGACAAACTAGCTGTATAACTATCTTAACTATCTTGTGCAGAAATATATTTTTTCTTTTATGCTTTCTTCTTTTCCCCCATCACAATTTGTCTTTTCTTTCAAAGTTTCTTCCCAGTTCAATATCTATTATAGCAACACAATTTGTAATAGCTAAATCTTGGAAACAATTCAGATGCCCATCACCCAAGTAATGGATAAAAAAAATGTGTTTTTTTTAATACCACGGAGTACTACTCAGCCATAAAGAAGGACAAACTGGAGACTTTTATAGGTAAATGGATGCAACTCAAGGCCATACTCAAAAATGAACTAAATCAGACCCATATGAACAAACATAATATTGTGTCACTAATGTGAGAAACTGAACAAGTAAATAAGACCCAAAATGTACATTAATTTAATTTTGAAAGGTACACTAGCTTTGAATTCCTGGAATAAACTCCAATGAGCTGTGAGACCTTATTTTTTGTATTTGTTGTTGGATTCAATTTTCTGTTTTTATGCTCATGAGGGATAGTGAATTGTACTTTTATTATAGTGTCTAACATGTTTTGAGACAAGAGTAATGACTATGTAGATTGAGCGGGATATATTAACATTTAATTATATGAAAAATTTTATGTAGAATTGGTTTTATTTCTTCCTTAAACATTTGATAGAATTCATCAGTGATAGAATCTCTTGGCCATGTGGATCTGTAGTTTTATTTTAAATTACTAATTCAATTTGTCATGGATGTAAGGTTTATGCAAATTAAATTTCTTTTAACCACAAATTTAATTTTTAATTAAAAATTCAACTTCTTTATGTGGTTGTTTTCCCCAAGGTTACCTTTTTTTGAGTGGTGGTAGTATATGTCTTTTAAGGAAATTATCCATTGCATTAAAAATTTCAAAGTTATTGAAACAAAGTTGGTTGTAATATCATGTTATTATTTTTTTTAGTGTCCATGAAGACTATAACGATTACCACTCTTTCATTTGTACTTTTGGGAATTTTTTGTCTTTTTAAAATACTCTGTGAAGTTTTTAATTTTCACTTGATTTCTAAAAAAGCTAATTTTTGGTTTAATTTCTTTTTCTTCATTATCTTTCACTTTTATTTTTATTCTGATCTATATTATTGCTTTGCTTTTGCTTACTTTGGGTTTAATTTTCTGTCTTTTTCAGATCTCTGACCTGGGAACTGAGCAAAATTTGTTTGAAAACTTTCATCTTTTCTAGCACTCTGGGCGTTTATTGCTAGAACATGAGCCCTTCACAGTATTTAGAGGCACCCTAAAATTATGGTATATTTTCTTTTCATTTTCATTCAGTTTAAAAAAATTTTATTTTGGTACTGGGAATTGAACTCAGGACTTCTGCTTGCCAGGCAGGTGCTGTGCCACTGAGCTAAATCCTCATCTCACTCCGAAATATTATCTAATTTTCATTTTCTGTCTTTTTTTTGTACTATTATTAAAAGCATGCCGTTTAGTTTCTAAATATTTGAGAATTTTTTGTAAGAACATTTTAGATCCCTTATAGTAAGAGGATGTGATTTATGTAGTTTGAACACTTGGCTTCTCTAACATTTACTTTATGGCCCATGCCATGGCCTTGCTTGGTGAATAGTCCCCACACACCTGAAAAAAATGTGTGTTGTGCTGTGTTGGGTGGACTATTGGAGCCATTAGGTAATGTAGGTTAATAATTTTATTCAAGCCTTCTAAAATTCTTGTTTACTTTTGTCACTTTGTTCTGTCAATCATGCAATGCGAGTACTAAAATCTTTGATCATGATGGCTTCAAATATTGTGAAGCTGTGGATGGGAGTATTAATGTTTAGGGGGTTACACCCTCTTGATGGCCTGGCCCTTTCATCAATACCCAAGGGCAACCCTCCTCCCTGGTGATGATCTTTGCTCTAGAGTCCACTTCGATGGTAACCCAGGCTGTCAGTCTTTCTCTTCACTAGTGCTTGTATAGCTTTCATGTTTTGCTGTCTTACTCTTTGCGTAACTGTTTTGGTTACTGTTTGCATCTTTGTGTATTTTGAGACTATGCTACTAAATGAATATAAATTTAGAATTTTTGTGTTTTTTTCAAGAAGTTGACCCATTTATCTCTTTGAAATGAAATTTAAATATCCCTAGCAATGAACTTTGTTTTTTTTTCAGCTGTTAACAATATCTTTCTTTTTATTTATTTATTTTGAGGGCAGTAAAATACAACAAAACAAGACAGAACAAAGCCAATTGAGACAATGCAGTGAAATTGGTACAGAACTTCAGTGCAGGATACCGGGATAACAACGACAGGTACCATAGTACATCTTGTCATCTTCACAATAGTTGTCCATTCAATCATGTCTAGCAAAGTCAAACTAAAAACAGAGCATTTTAAAACCTATCAAAACAGAATATTGAATAGAGCAAAACAATTAATTAGAACAAAGCAAAACAGTGAAAACAATATTTGCCTTCAAAGATAGAAGGAAATCCCCCGTATTTGCTATACTGCATACGCTCCTCCTCCCGAGAGGTGCTCAGACCTCTCTCCCACGTCAGCACGATCAACCCAACAATGAAAGCATGTAGTTGCTCTGTGTGCCTTAGCTGCTGTCAACTCCGGCTGTCCTCCACACCGCCCAGTTGCTAAGCGGGAGGGGATGGGACGTTTGATTCCCGGCCTCATGGGAGACGCTGACTTGTTCTCTTCCTGGGAAGCCCGCTGCTTGCTTGTGCTGAACTTTGTTCTCAATCTACTTGATGTTAATATAATCTCTGCAGTTTTCTTTGTATCGATGCTAATCCGGTGCATTGTTTTCCAGTGTCTTAATTTTAATGTGTGTCTTCCTAAAAATTGCACTTTTGATCATATGCATTTCAAAATTCGTTTTTATTGTATATATTTAAGGTATTTACCACGTTGTCTCAACGGACACAGGCCTAATGAAATGATTACTGTAATCAAATTAACATACCCGTTCCCTTCCATGGTGCCTTTCGTGTGTGTGTGTGTGTGTGTGTGTGTGTGGTAGGCGCAGCTAAACTCTACTCTTTCAGCAAATTGTCACTGCACAGCACAGTATGATCTTAGTAACTGTAGTACTTCAGTTCCAGGCTTACACACCCTACTTAATGCTTTGTACCCTTTGACCTACATCTCCCCATTCTCTCTCTCTCCTCTCTCATAACCACTCTTCTACTCTGTTCCCATGTAACTGACTGCTTCTGGGTTGTGCCTGTGAGATTCCACAGTCCTTTTCTCTCTGTCTGACCCTGGCACATTTCACTCAGCGTTGTGTCTTCCAGGTTCATTCAAGTTGTTGCAAACGGTGATGTTCCCATCTTTTTAAGGCTGGAGGCTATTCCTGTGCGTGCCTGTGTGTGTGGGTGTGTGCGTGCGTGTGTGCGCGTGAACTTCTTCATTCACCCACGGATGTGCATTTGGGTTGTTTCCATCTCGGCCATTGTGAACAGTGCTACAGTGAACACGGGCACGAGTTTTTCTCTGCGGTACTGCTTTGGTGTCCCTTGGTTGTATCATCAGCAGTAGGATTTTGGGTCATATGGCAGTTCTATTTTTAATTTTCTGAGGAACCTCTGAACTGTTTTCCCCAAAGACTCCACTAATTCACTGTAAAGAGACCCCTCTTCTCCATTCTCAGGCTAACACTGTCATCTCTTACACTTTTGAGTGTAACCCTGCTCCAAATGTGAACCGATAGCTCACTGTATTTTTGACTTGCATTTCCCTGATTAATGGTTTGAGAACTTTTAGCATATTACCTGCTAGACCCATTGATGTCTTCTTTGGAAAAACACCTATTCAGTCATTCCTGGGTATTGATTTATTTCTTTATTTTGGTGTTGAATTGTGAGTTCCCTGTATGTTTCCCTAATCAGATACATGGTTTGTAAATATTTTCTCCCAATTTGTTAGCTGCCTTTTCATTTTGTCACTGTTTCCTTTGCTGTGGAGAAGAGTTTGATGTAGTTTTATGTGATTATTTTGTTTTTTTGTGGTTTGGACTTTTAGTGTAATATCCAAAAGTTCATCACGAAGCTCAATACTAAGGAATTTTTCCTCTAGGTTTTTGTTTTCTTCTATGGTTTTTTAGTTTTAACTGTTACTTCTGCGCCTTTAACCCGTTTTTAGTTGATTTTTATGTAGCTGTAAGATAAAGGTTTAGTTTCATTCTTTCTCAGGTTGTTTTCAGTGTCTCCAACGCCATTAATGAGAATATCCTTCCATGTTGTATCTTCTTGTATTTTTTAAAAACTAAAGTTGTTCCTTATATGTTTGGTTTGTTCTGGGCCATTTTATCACATCAGCCTATGCATCTGTTTTATACCAATTCTATACTATTTTGATTATAGCTTTGTAATGTGATTTGAAATCAGGAAGTGTGATAACTCAGACTTCTTCTTTCTTGAGATTTAAAAAATCTATTTAGTGTCTTGTAATTTTGTATGCCTTTTTGATGTATGTGAAAAACACAATAGGGATTTTGTCAGAAATTATATTGAATGTTTATTGCTTTGGATAGTATGGACACTTTAACAGTATTCACTTTCCAGCCCACAGACATGAGATTTCTATTTTGTGAAGATGTGTTTCTTCACTTTCTTTCATCAGTGTTTTATGGATTTTTGTGTACAGATCTTTCACTAACTTGGTTAAATATATTTCTAACTGTTCTGTTTTGTGGTTTTACAAATAGGATTTTTTAAAACATCTTTTGTTGGATAGATTATTATTAATGTAAAAATATCACTAATTTCTTAATGTTGACTTGGTTTCTTTCAACTGTATTTCATGAGGACAGCATATCATTGGTTTTCGTTTTTTATTTAAATTTACACGTTCTGTCTTTTAATTAGGATATTTACATTTATTGTTGGTATTACTAGATTTAAATTTATCATGTTTTGTACTTTTCATTTCTTTGCTCATTTAGATTTTTCTGCCTTTTTAGATTTAGTAAATATTTTAAACAGTTCCGCTTCATGTCTTTTGTTTAATTATTAATGATGATTATGATTTGCAAATCATTATTTGTTGTTTTAGTGGTTGGTTGATAGTATTTATCCTTTACTCAATAAAGCCTATATTCAAGTGTTATGTATTTCATGCATCAGTCAACTGATTGTCTGTATCTGCATCTCTAAATTCAGCCAAGTGAGGATTTGAAGCATCCAGAAAAGAATTATGTCTCTCCTGAATGGGAATGGATTTTTTTTTGTATTACTGTAACTTCCTAGACAGTACATCCTAACAAACACAGCGCATTTACATTGTGTTTGGCATCGCAAGCAATCTAGAGATGATTTGAAGTGTGTGGGGAGGTGTCCATAGGTCATAGACAAGTATTATACTGTTTTATATAAGCATTTGAACATCTGTAGTTTTGGCATTTGTGGGGGGCCCTGGAGCCCCACCTCATGGATATTGAGATGACAACAGTACCATAAAAATTTATAGCGGTACATTTTCCTTTCCACCCGTCTGTCTTTGTTTTAATACTGTCATACATTTAATGTTTCCACATGCTGTATTAATCCCATGGTGCTTATTATTATTTTGTTTAAAGACCTAATATTTATTCTTCAAAGATAACGATATTTAATAATATTTAAATAAAAATAAAATGTCTTACATATTTGATTTGTGTTATTACCAGTCTTGAACAAAACATTTGCAGAGCTGTACATTCCCATCTGGGATCATTTTCCTTCTGATAAGGGATTCCTTTTATCATTTTTCATATTATGAGCCTTTCAGTAATCAATGACTTCAGCTTTTGTATGACTGAAACAAATCTTTATCTTTCTCCCAACTTTAAAACATTTATGTTGGATATAAAATTCTAGCTTGGCCAATTTTTCTGTGTCTTATGGATTTGTTTTACTACGTTCTTGGCTGAACAATTTTTAATAACAAATACATTCTCCTAGCTGGGTGTGGTGGCCCATGCCTGTAATTCCAGCACTTCAGAGGCTGAGACAGGAGGATCACCATGAGTTCAAGGTCAGCCTGGGCTACATATTGAGTTCAAAGCTAGCTTGAGCTACACAGCGAGACCCTGTCTCAAAAAAAAAAATACAGTCTCCTGATGTTTGATTATCTGTATGTAACAGGTCTTTTTTCTCCTTGTGGCTATGTAAAAATTTTGCTCGTTGTTACAGTGGTTTGTTTATGTTGTACTTGACTATTTCTCTCTCTCTATTAGCCTGAGGTTCATCTGGCTACTTAGATCTCTGAGAATTTATAGTTTTCCTTTAATTTGGGAAATTAAAGCCATGATCTTTTCAAATATTTTCTGCTTCCATCCTCTCTCTTCCCTCTGTCAGGGGCTCCAGTTATGATGTGTGTCCCATGGTTTATAATTGTATCATGGCTAATAGTACATTCATTAAAAAAACTCACTTTCTGTTTGATTGGGGATGGCTTCTATTGCCTGTTGAAAAAGGTGGCTTGTTTACTTGGACTGCCACTGCTTGACTTTACTGATATTTTTCTCATTGAAGCATTAAACTTGTTTCTCCACTCCTTGCATGTCATTTAAATTTATAGTTAGGCCTGGAGGCTTGATCAAGTTTAGATTCAAATTTTTGGAAAGAATATCTAATAGGTCATAGTATTCCAATGGGATTCTACTCCACTGGAATACTGCTCTGTACTATGTGTTGTAGTATTAAAATAGAATACTACTCAGCTGTTAAGAAGGATAAATTTGAGTCATTTGTAGGAAAATGGATACCCCTGGAAATCAGTGTTAAGTGAAATAAATTAGACACATATTTCTTAAATATCATGCAGCTTCTCTCATTAAGTAATGCAAAGTACAAGAGCAAAATGAAGACTGATATAAAGAATCAAGGAGATAGATCTTTTGCAAATGGGAAGGGGTCCAAGAGACCAAGGGTGGGGAGAGGGGAGAAGGGAGGAGAAGCGGATGAAAAGATGCAACATGTACATGTACCAAATGCTTCCAATGAATGTAAACATTATATATTGCAATCATGAACCAAATAATATTAACAATAATAATAATGACAATGGGAAAAGAAGATCTAGAGATGGAGGGAAGGAGGTGAGAGGGGAGGTGAAGCAGAATAAAAAGAATCAAGATATTAGTTGCATATACCTACTTCCTAAGATGAGTGTGAACTTCATGTACTGCAAACATATATGTAGAGTTTTGTGCTTCTATCAGGAAGCACATGTTGTTTGTTTCCTTGTTTTCCTTTCTTTTGGATGTCAACAGTCTTTGACAGTCATCACTATGAGTTCATATGACAAATCATTTCCAGTAGATTTCTTATGAATGGATCATAAGAATACTATCTCTTGAGTTCTTGCTTTTTCCCCTCAAGAGACTCCCTGCAGACTTAATATTTAAAGGTTAGTTTGGCTAGGTATAAAAATCATTGGATTCATTCCTGTCCTTGAGCATCTTACATGCACTATGCTGTTGTCATTTGGTACAAAATGTTGCTGCTAAGATGTCTGATACAATCTTACATCTTTTCCCTTTTACAAAAAGAATGGCTATTATTAGGAAATCAACCAATAGCACAGGTTGGAGGGACTGAGGGAAAAAGGAACCCTTCTCCACTGTTGGTAGGAGTGTAGACTGCTGCAACCATTGTGGAAATCAGTGTGGAGATTCCTTAAAAAATTGTGATTGCTATTTTTCTTCTGGGTATCTTCCTAGAAGGATTAAAAACATACTGCAGTGATATATGAACAACCTATGTTTATAGAAGCACAGTTTGTAATAGCTAAATCTTGAAAACAATACAAATGCTCATTGACCAAGGAATGGATAAAAAAGATATGTTTTTTAATAAAACAGAATACTACTTAGCCATAAAGAAGGATAAACTGAATACATTTTTAGGTAAATGGATGCACTTTGAGACCCATACTCTTAGGTGAAAAAAATTGGATATATGTATGTAAATATTGCATTGTTTCTCTGGTGTGAGAAACCAAAAGTGTAAATAAGGATCAATAGTTATTGTGAAAAAGGAAGAAACTGTTCAAAACAAAGGGAAACTAGGGAGTGGGGAGAGGGAAAGGAAAGAAGGGAAAAGAAAAAAAACATGATAAAAGAAGGGTAAAATGGAAACAAAGCTTTGTAAATAAGAAGATAAAGATAAGTTGAAGAGAGGGGAAGGTATTGAGAAAAAGAGAGGAATCAAGATATACACAGGTACAAATTCCTATGATTCATATGATCACTATGTATATGTAAACTGTACCAATAAACATAATCAAAATGACAAGACTTGATTTTTTTTCCTAGATAACCAAATAATTAAAAAAAGTTAATATTCCTTTTTTTTAGTTTCAACTAAAATCTGTTTTCAGACTGGCTTCTGTGCTGCCTACTTCGTACTTTTTGGATTTCTTTGTTCACTCTTTTCCAGTGTTAGAAATCTCATAATCTCATGCAGGTCACATATCTGTCAGTGCCTTGGTCCTATGTGCTTACAGTCTTGGGTCCGGTACAGGCAGGCTGCTGTCTGTCTGTTTTGGGAGATAGCGCCTGTGGGCTTTAGCTTTTGCTATCTGAGATGCTTTAATTATAAGAGGCAGCATTTATGGTTTGGGTCTCAAATGTCCCCACAGGCTTGTGTGTCCTGGTTTGGTCCTCAGAGCAGCAGTGTTCAAAGGTTCAGCTTTAGAAAGTGACTGGGCTTCGAGGGCTCTGGCCTCCTTAGAGGGTTAATTTGCTGTCACTGACAGATCCATAATTTGGTGGAATTACCGTGAAGTGACGGAAACCTAAGAGCTGGGTTCAGCTGAGGGAAGAGGTATGGGGACAAGTCCTTGTCCCTGACCCCTTACTCTCTGGCTGTTTCCCCTTTCCTCTGCTTCCTGGCTGCCATGAGGGGAGCAGCTTTTCTCCACTGTGCTTCTGCCATGATGCTTCTGCCTCACCATGGCCTAAAGCAATGAATCCATGGACAGAAACCTCTGGGACTCTGCTCTGGGACAAACCTTCCCTGCCTTAACTTTGTTACTGTAAGCAATGCAAACTCAGGGGCTGTGAGGAGGGTCCACACCTATGCACCGGCCATCACAGCTGCTTCCCCGGGACCCTCTCCACTTGGCTTCACAAATCATGGAGAAGAGTTTCTGTTGGCTTTTGTTGTTGCTGTTATGACTGCAGGACTGTTTGTCTACCTTGATGCCCCTGACCAGACCACACCTGCTGACCCTCTGCTCCCCTGTCACCTCCCTCCTTCAGGTGGGAAGATCCTGCTACCCAGGGGCTGAAGATGTCTGCAGATTTCTTTTCCACTCTCACATGTGTTCTGTTTAATGCATGGAGTTTGGAAGATAAAAAATTACTTTGCTGCTATGTCCAGGCATATCATTGAAAGCTCATGGCTTTTAGGAAAAATTTATACAAGTGTTATCACTGCATAAATAATATTGTCACCATGGAGCTCCTTTTCTTAAAAAGGGAGATTTGTCCATATTGGTACATACATATACATATGTATATATAATTTCTTTTTTTATTTAGAGAAAAAAGCAAGACAGAAAAAAGGATAGAAATAATACAGAATTTCAAAGAAAGTAAGAAATCACCAGTAGATAAATCACATATTGTTATCGTAGAAGTAGTTGCTTAAGTCACCAAATCAAAGTATAAAAAGTGGACAATCAAACAAAGGCAGTACAAATTGTTCTGTTTGATGAACTAACAAAAACTTGGTAGTATGGTTATCTGTCTTGCACACTTAAACATACATACAGTTCTATCCTTTAGAGCACTTTCTTTCCCTTTCATTGTTATAATATCTATTATACATTTTGGATCTGATTTCTCTTTCGGTTTTGTATAATTTTTCATAAGTTTCTGTGCAGTCGTTCCCTGTGATAAGTCTTTATAATTGGCACATTTAATTTGCAATTTACCTATTCATTTGCATTTGATATCTCAGATTTTTCACAATAACAAAAAAGACTGCAGTAAAAACGTGGCTATGTTTCTGCTAGCACTCATGTGTGAGATTGTTTAAGTCTTTATAAAAATCTATCTGTAATCTTTCAAAATGTAAATAACATGAAAGGGCTTTGTGGCTGGGATTCAGAACACAAACGTTGGGTTCTTGGGTTATCTAGGATTCTGGCCTTTCCTGACTTTTACAAAAGCTCTCCCCGTTCTTGATAGCTGCTCTTGTAGATTGGAAAAGCCTGACCCTTTTTTTTTAAACTGCAACTTATCAAATAAACATCCTATTTCCCTTTACAATTTCCTTGAAACTGCTACCTTTCCCTTTACTGGCTCACCAGGCCAGACACATAAACATATATGCACACACACCCCTCCGAGCCTGTGGGAAAGCTTCTGTGCTGGCAGTTTTCTATGGAGGTTGCCCTTCAGGCTTTTCTAAATCAGAGACTGTAAGGAGAGAGAGGAGGAGACACCCATCCCCTCTCAGCTTCTCTGCCTGCATCTGCCACCTGGGCTTTCAAACAGCTGCCTAGCGTTTCCAGCCAGGCAGCTTCGCCTGAACTGCAGAAAGACCCCAGAGTCTGTGCATTGCGTATTAGCAGTCAGTGAGCCTGGCTCTTGGCCTGGAGGTTTATGCTTTTCTTTTGGGTAAATTAACTTAAGAACTCCAAGTTCAACTCCTGGAATTCACTGTATATTCTTTGTTGAGGAGGCAGAGATCTTGGTGCTTTTAGACATGGTTCAGCTGGCTGTGACTGCCCCGAAATAGGACAGGTAATAGTCCTACTATTTTATTTTATTTCATTTTATTTTGAGATAGGGTCTCACTATGCACTTCAGGGCCAACCTCCAACTCACTATGTAGCTGAGGCTGGCCTTGAACTTGCAGCAATTCTCCTGCCTCAAAATCCAGAGTCCTCAGGTCACAGGCCTGTGCCAGCGTGTGCAACTATTTCTACTGTTAAACTTTTTTTAAATTTAAAATTTTAAAGAAATTTAAAAATATACTTTTACAAAGTCTCATTATGGAGTTCAGGCTGGCACCAAACTCTTGCCGATCCTCCTGCCTCAGTGTCCCCACTGCTGGGATTACAGGTTTGAGCCACCACGTCTGGCAACACTGTTACCATTACTCATTCCTCTGATCACTAATTGTTTTACAGACAGATGTTAATGAGGCACCTGCTGTGTGCCAGGCCTCGAGTGGACCTGGGGCTGCAGAGGGCAAGAGGCGGAGAAGTGATGATGCTGACTTTGATCACAGCGATGCTGTGTTGGGACCTCATTTCCCCACTGTGTGAGGATGTGAAGCTTAAGGGTTAGCTTCCCTGATGCTTGGTCTGCAGGGAGCGTCAGGTTTGTTTACCACCCTAGTGACATACTCGCAGGGACTGCTTGCATGTTCATAATAACCTGTTTTACAGAGGAAGAAATCAAGGCACAGAGGGTTAAAAGAGGTTTCTCACATGAGCAAATAGTAGTTCTATCTGGGCAGGGCAGTCTGACCCCAAAGGCCACACACTCCAAAGTCCTGCTTTCTCCACGGTCTCAAGAAGGTCTGTCCTAAGTTCACAAGCTAATGGTTTCACACGCAAATAAATCAGTCACAGTACCAGGTCGTAAGAAACGAGAGGGGCCTGCAAATGCACTAAGCCAGGGCAAGCTCAACTCTGGGAAAGAGCTCTCCTTTCGGGGGGTACACAGCTCAGGGCTGTCCACACAGATCCTCTGCAGAGGGCCTTTGCCAGTGCGGCTGTGAGGACCCTGCTTGGTGGGCTGCAGTGTGGCAAGGGTTCCACGGGGGGCTATGGCCCAGAGGCACCCACCTGGGCTTGGGGTGCTGGCTCTGCCTCTCCTGAGCCCCTTGGCTTCTGGCCACTTAGCTCACCTGATGTGGTCCTTACTTAACAACCTCACACATTGGTCTCAGGCTCAATGGGAGTAATTAAGGTAGGAATTCCTCGGAAGAGGCAAGGGGCAGGCGGCTGTGAAGCTGGTCCTGGTCTGCACTCGGGAAGGTCAGGTAAGGCCCAGCATGTGGCGGCTGGGTCAAGCCCTCTTGTTCTTGCTCTGGAGATTGCCCAGTAAACCTGGGTAATCTCTGCACTGCCACTTTTGCTCCTGGGGACGTGTCGGGGCCAGGTTCACGAGGACTTCTGAGTGTGAGTGTGGCTGACAGGCTGGGACTGCAGGCCAGGTTTTTGAGCCCCCTCAGCAGCCCTCTCTTTCCTCTCCTCCTTCCCGGGTAGACAGTGTTGGTGCCTGTAAAATAGGAGAATGGTGTAACTAGCTAACTCCATGGACAGAAGCAGGGCTTTCCCTAGGAGAGTTCTTGAAATGGGGAATAAAAAGAAATTGAAGGTTTGCCTTGGGAGGATTTGGCAGAACAGCTGTCTCATTACAGACTTCAGGCATGGTTCAACCTCAAATCCAAAGAACTCTCAGGACTCAGACCCAACAAGTTCTCCACCAATAATGAACTGCAAAGGACCCAAACTTAATATGGTGACACTGATTTCCTGGGGCTCTGGTCCCCACCCCTTCCCAATCTCTCTTGGGAGCCACGTTTGGTTCAGATGGTGCAGAATAGATCCACAGGGTGCAGTTGGTTCTGGTCTGCAGAGCTGGTGGCTGAGCAGGCCTGAGGACCCCTGTGAGTGGCAGACACTGCTGCTGGCAGGAGGGCTCCCCACCAGCCCCTGCTCCCCCGGGGCAGGAGATGGTTTCCTCCTGGAGTCTGTGATTGGGTGAGGCCACCCGTTGAGAGGAAGCTGCTGGGTCTGAGGTCAGCACGTGCCCTGAGCTCGTTGGAGGCTTCTCTTCTTGGGGTCTGGTGGGCAGATGTGGCCACAGTGAAGTGGTGAGTGAGGATGGTCCAGAAAGGGAGGCACTGACCTTGAGACCAGTGTGAGTGCAGGCTCAGCAGGCTTCTGCTGTCCGCTTCCCCACCCGGCGGGCGCCCATCTCTCCTGTTTCTAAAGCTGTCAGTAAGGAGATTTGTAGCAGCTGCTTCAGGTCAGCTGCCTTGTGCTGTCACCCTTAGGAACCACCCGCAGAGGACCGTTGGGAAGACTGCTGCCTGGGATTCAGCATGGCCAGGGTCACCTGGCTGAATCTCAGCTTGACCATGCCCCTGGCCTTGAGGTCCAGCCCGCCTTCTCCTGGACTCTGCGCTGGACAGATCCCTGGCTGCTGAGAGGCCCACGGCTGCACGTTGGCCTTGCTTCGAATGGCAGTGAATAGCCCTCCGCTCCAGTCATCAGGCCCAACCGAGCAGCCCAGGGCGCAGAGCTTTGTGAGGAGCCTCGGGAGGGTGAGCAGCTCTGGACACACTGCATGTGACAGTCCCGCGACCTCTCACACTTCTCTCAGCTGGGTACCGCGTCCTCCCTGCTGCTCCTGGGTTTTGCACACTGACCTTCCCCCAGCACACCAGACCCCGCTGTGGCTCTGCCCGCTGGGGCTTGATCACCATCGTGCCAGGAGCCCCTGGACCTGATAGTGCCCAGAAGGCGCCCCCCTGCCAGGTCCCGGGAGCTCCAGGAGCGGTGGACCTGACAGAGCTACTCCTTGTCCTGTAGGGTGGTTCCCGGCGCTTTTCCTCAGGTGCCCACAGGATGGCGCCTTCACCCCTTCGGGTCTTTGCCCCTCCTGTGTCGATCTATTCCATCGCAGCTTTGCAGAACCAGCTGTGCCTTCTGCCTTCCTCTCCTCCCCAGCACCTATGCAGGACTCTGTTTACTGTGTTTCCTGTCCACCACAGCCCAACCCCTAAGAGGACGAGGCTGCATCGCCTTCGTGAGTCCCCTGTATCTGGGCAGGAATGCGGTGTGAACTATCGTGTGGTCAGTGTCCTCCAGGGAATGAGAATGACTGGACATTGCATCCTTGAGGAAGAGAAAGGACATCCCTCGGACATAGCGTTGCTTCCATGACGTCTAATCGGGCAACAGTGTTAACAGAGTAACTTAAAACAACACGCCAAGCCTGGTTTCCCCACAGATCTCTCTCTCTCTCTCTCTCTCTCTCTCTCTCTCTCTCTCTCTCTCTCTCTCTCTCTCTCTCTCATTTTCCAGTGCTGCAGGTGAACTCAGGCAGGGCCTTGCACATGCTGGGCAAGTGCGCTGCCTCTCAGTCACACACGTGGACATTTTTATCTTTTGGAAAATATTTTTCCCCTGGCAACTAGAATACTGAGCCACTGCAGGAAGCTGGAAAATCACGAGCCTTTTAAAGTCACTCACAGACACGCAGGGCTGATCAGTGTCCGCGTTCGGATGTCTTCCCTTCCAGACTCATGTGCACACCTGTGCACGCTCGTGCATGTGTTCTCCCGTGAGTGTGTAATGTGTGTGTTTGTGCGTGTTTATGTATACAGGCATTTTAAGTTGGGACTGAACCCTGTTTCGTTTTGTCACATACTATGCTAGGAACATACTGGTGTCGTGGCTTGTTTTTCTAAAACATTATACTCAGAAGTTTTTTTTGTTTTTTTTTTGAGACAGGGTCTCACTCTGCACTCCAGGCTGGCTCTGAGCTCACTTTGTAACCCAGGCTAATCTCTCATTTGCAACAGTCCTCCTGCCTCAGTCTCCCAAGTGCTGGGATTACAGGCGTGCACCACTGTGACCAGCTCAGAGGTATTTTCTTATCATTACAGTCTGTGTAACTTGTGTATATTTACAAATATTTTTTATTATTCAGTTTGTTTGTCATTAATAGCTTATGTTAGCCCAATTCCTTTAGCTTTATTTGCTTATTTTACTTATTAATAATCTTCAAGGTTTAATCCTATGTCATAATTGGTTAAATTCTATTTTCTTGACTTTCATTGGTTTATTATTAACTCCTTGGCCTTAGCTTTGTCTCACCTTGTCTTTCCCTTTGCCATGGGATGTGTCGGGTCTTCCCCTGTGGTCAAGGGGCAACAGCGGTGCCTTGCGCTCCGCCTCTTCTCCCCTTATTTCACCCCAGTCTGTCTGAGTCCCCCCTGCAGAGCATTCTGAAGACACTGCTTGTTTCCCGCTGTGGCTGGTGAGGTCACAGTGCTTTCTGAGGTCACCTCCTCAGCATCTCCTGAAGAGACGAGCATTTCATATTCTAGAGTCTCTGCCATGTGCAGCCCCTGGCATAGGGTTTCAGGAATGTCCCCAGCCTTCCCAGCCTGCTTGAGGTGGGTGCCTGGACAGTCCCCGGATGGTCCCCAGGAAGCACCTCCACACGCAGCATGAGGTCTGCACATCGTGCTACCTTCCTTCAGCCTCAGGCTCCATCACCGGTTAATGTCTGCATGCTGTGGCTCACGTGTCTCCCCAAATCAGGCCCTGGAGATGCCCAAAGTCATACACATGCTGGTGGTAGCTGCCTGGTCAAGAGTTCTCTTGGTTAATCTGTTCCCAGCTCAGTGGCATGGAGGCTTACTGTGGGAGTGGCTTTGTCCTGAGAGCTCCGCCTCTGACTCATGCCTGCTCCATCTTGCCATATCTCCCTGCAGTGCTGAGGACCGCGCCAGAACTGGCACCATGGTGTGGGCTTGCCAGCCTCCAGAGTCACAGCTTTGAAAGTCAGAATTAGAATTGCTCCGTCTGTGCTCTTCAGTCTTAGCAGCAGAAAGCAGATGAAGATGCCATGGGTTCCTGCTGTGCAGGCAGCAGTCTGGGACTCCTCAGTGGCCTATGTAGCCCACAGAAGAGCTCGCTGGAGCTCCTGGAGGCCTCCTTGCTCAGAAGACCAGAGATCCTTTTCTTCAGAGTGAAGAGGTGGCTGCCTGTGGTGTCCGGCACCTCACTGCCATTGTTCTGTGCTGACCACAGTGATTGCTCTGTGCACTGCAGGAGTCTGTGCCCCTTGGCCTGGCTTCTCCCCTGTGCCACAAAGGGCTGTCTCCTGTGGTGAAGGCACTTCCTGTTCTGCTGTCTGGGCATCCTTGGAAGCGAGCTGTCTTCAGCCTCTCTATCCTGAAGACTTAGAGCTTGTTTGAGCATCCTTAGCTAAGCCCCAGGTACTTGGAGTGTCCCCAGGATTCTGTGCATGGGGTCCACTCACCAAGGAGCACCTCTGTAGAGCTGCTCCTGCCTGCCCAGGCCCCAGTGATGCCCAGGAGCTCAGAGGAGTGAGACTTTTCATGTCAGGTGGGTCAGACTGGAAGCTGCTCTTGACCTAGATGTGCAGCAGGTCAGCAAGCATCGTGACAGAACTGGTTTCTCCAAGCATGAATTTTACTCCCAGCATGGTCTGATGAGATAAACTCTCCAAGATAAACACTCTGGTAAATTGGCAGGAGAGCTGGAATTTAGATAGAAAATACGTTTTTTAAAATGTAAAGTTTTGAGCCCTCTTTCCCCTCCACTTTGGGGAAGCAAGGATCTTGGCAGAGGTCATGGTGGGCTGGCGCTTGTGACTGTGCAGCCTCAGGGAGAGCAGCTTCTCCCAGGAGAGTCCACTCCTTCCAGATTGAATCCAGAGGCCTCAACGACTGTGGGGTCTGAGGTCAAACACAATGCCCTCTGGCCAGGGTGCGTTCCATCAACTTGGCTGTTCCGTCTCACTGCAGTCACCTCTCACTGTGATTCTCCACGCCAGGTTTCCGACCAGGCCCATCACTGGGTCTTAGCCAAGGGCAGCCTGGAGCCAGGGCCGGTGAGGCCAGGTTGGGAGTGGGGCTGATTTCGGGGTTTGCTAGGGAGTGCAAATGAGTCGCCACCTAGTGTTATACACACTCACTGGCCCTCTGCTGATTCTTCCTGAACAGAAGAAAGGTAAGAGTGCTTTGGGGGTACAGGAACTAACTTGACTCCTAGGGCCCCTGGACTATACACTGGCTCACGGGTGCAGGGGGAGAAATGCATACGTGCCTGGGCTCGAAAAGCTTAAATCCCACCCCTCCTGTTTCCTGTTCGGTCTAAAGACAGAGAGCCGCCTCTGCTAAACAGCGTGGCGCTACACGCACAGGGAGGTGCGAGGCCTTCCCCGGCTGCCGGGCCATCTTAAGACATGAAAAGATGCTCATCGCACAATACCAAGTTTGAAAAAGCAGTGGGGTAGGAAACGGCTTATTCAGAATAATCCCAGTCTTGCTATTTGTTTTGTTTTGTTTTGTACCAGGGATCAAACTCACAACTGCAAGCTCGCAAGGCAGGCACTTATGCCGCTGAGCTAAATCCCCAGTCCCTACTCTTGCTATTTATAAAAACACCTGCACCAAAATGTCGACGATAGCTTTGTTTTGGGAACTCCATTTTCAGCTACTTTTCAGTATTTTTCAAATACTTACAATGTGTGTGAATGACATCAAGAAGTCACATGATGGAATTTTTATAAGATGTAAAAAACCATTATTGTAGAGATGGAATAATATCAAGACACCCCGGACTCACCACTGCCCACTTTCCCGAAGTTCCTGGCTCATCTTGCTTGGTGCCTGCACCTGACTTCCCTCCTGTCTTAGGGTTATTTTTTGTTTTTTGATTAACAGACTTAGTTCTTTTTTTTTTGTTTTGTTTGGTACCAGGAATCGAACTCAGGACCTCGTGCTTGCCAGGCAGGTGATGTGCCACTGAGCTAAGTCCCTGGTTTTCTGAGCAGTGTTTGGTTTACAGAACGTGAGGTGGAGGGGACACATCTGTCAGGGACGTCCCCCATTTGTGCTGCACCTTTGTTGCCTGTGCTTCGTGAACCCGCACTGATGCATCCATCACCTGACAGTTCCCACTCCGGCATGGGCACAGCAGGTTATCCCAGGGCAGCAGACTGAACCAGGCCACCCACTCAGAGGCTGCGCATTGCCTCCCAATGCTACGGCTGGGAACAGTGAAGCCATGGGGACCCTTTCGGAACTACCCGAGAATCACAAGGCTGGCAGAGTTGTGCCTGTGCAGCTCTTGCTGGTATCAGGTGTGGCTGGGCCTTGGGAGGGCTCTGGAGAGGGGGAGCTCCTTTGGGGACTGGAGCCTTTTTGAGGCATGAGAAAGGAGAATGCTCAGATTGGCCCCAAGACTGACTGGAGCCAGAACCTACAAAGGTGATTACAGAAATAAAGCAGATGTCCTCTGGCAACCTGCTCAGCAGGGGGCTCTCAGGGCTGTGCTGGAGGTGGGGCTGGGTGGGCCAGAGGCAGCATTAACCAGTGTCATTGGCCCTGCAGCTCTTTCCCAAAACCTGTGAGACTCCAATTAGTCAAGTCCTAGAGCAGGGAGCCAGGTGGCAGTGCAGGGCTGCAGAGGTCACTGCCCTGTGCATTTACAGGAAATCAGTTTGATGCCCTGGCTTCCTCCAGCATTAGATTTCCACACTCTATGTGCAGGAGGGAACCAATGATTATCTCTGCCAGCCAACTGAGTCCCCACATCTGTCACACCAGCCCTTGTAGGATTCACACTGACAGGTTGGTACTCCACAATGTCACCACTGAGCATTTCTGGAGGCCCTGGGAGTGCTGGCATCTGTGGGGCAGGTCAGGGCCCTTCCCCTGGTGCTGACCATCCCTGATGGATGGACAGGGCTCTGAGGACAGTGTGGTCTGCTCCCTCCAACCAGTGTGGCCCAAAGGACACATCTGTACACAGCACATGTCGACTGAGTTTCCAGGAAGTCGAGCAGCCTTAACTAAATGTTTAGCTAATCATGATGTGTGGTCAACCCCTCCAGAGTCCATGGAGGCCACAGAGGCCTGGGCACTGCTGCCAGCCTCCTCCCTTTGTCATCTGGGGCTGCATACAGTCATTTCTGCCAACCACTGGGCTCTACACCTTCCTGCTGGGGTCTGTCTGGCTCTTTAAGACATTTGATTTGCGAAAGTCTGTGTACAAAGACAACTAGCAAACTATCAAGGACTAGCTCTGCGTGATTAAAAACGTGTTTTACATTTCCAGAGAAAATGCTAGCTGGCGAGAGTTTCCAGAGAAAACTTCACTTCCCTTCCCATGAAATTACCTGTGAAGGAAAAGAAAAGATCTGGGTAGCGAGAGCCCCACTTCCTCTGGACTCTGAGGTGCTGTTGTGCTAGGTAAGAGGTCATCAGAGTACCCAGCTCCATTTCAGAGGACACTGATCCCCTCGGGGCCACTGACTCGTTGGTCCCAGTCAGCAAGGGAAGCAGTAGGTGTTGTGTCTGTCCTCACAGGGCCCAAGGTCTGTCCCTACCGTGGCCACTGAACTGGCTCCAAGAGCCCTGGAGGAAGTTCCACAAACCTGAGCACCTTGGGAGCTGAACTAAGAACCAAGGCAGAGGCTGGCAGGGTCTGAGCCCAGGAAGGATTTGGAAGGACAACAGCCAGGCCCCAGGTGTCACCTCTCCGCTCAGGGTCTCCATGCAATTGGCTATCAGGTTCCTGGCAGTGTTAAGTCTCAGCTATATTTGGTTCTGAGAGACTCTCAGGGGAAAGCACCTATTTTTCCTTCCAGCCCAAGACAGAGCAAATCCATCAGCCCAGTTGAAGGGACATACGACCTTCTCTGTTGGTTTAGAAACCCAGGTCACACCTGGCCTGCCATGTCCTCATGGGGGTGACTTATCCATCTGGCCAGACAGCTGCTCTTGCAGTGTTTCCCTGGGCTCCTTCCTCCTCTTTTATCCTCCACAATCTCTCTCCAGATCCCTCCAGAAGCTTCCAAGGATTGCAGATAGAAGTAGGGATGACAGGCTGGGCATCTGGTCCCCTTTCTTATTCCTCTGCCCTTTATCCCCTTCAGTCTGTCCCCTGTAGTGGTTACAGAGAGACTTCAGAATAAGTGTCAGGAAGTGCTGCATCTCTGCTCCAACATGACCAAGGGATCCAGTCTCAGAGCAACGTGACCAAGGGGTCCTGTCTTTTCCTCCCCACTCCACTGCTCAACCCTGTGGCCTTGCTTTTCATCATTCCCCAGGAGAGCCTCTGCCTCAAGGTCTTTGCATCTGCCCTGCCCTCCTCTGAGTCCTCGTGCTCCAGGTGTGTGTGTGTCCTGCTATGCCCACCATGAGCCTGTGCAAGGATAAGTTCTCTTCCACCAAATCAGAGGGCCTCTGTTTCCAGAATATTGGCAATGTAAAAGTTCTGGCTTGAACTTGTGAAGACATAACAATGAGGGTACCTAACAATGACTCAACAAGGAGAAGTGAGTGGATCCTCCCTCTCTCCAGGGACCTACCAGGGACCAGGAGGGAATCTGGGCTTCAGGCGCAGGTCATGGCTTGGAAGCTGCTTGTGCACTTGACAGATCCCACTGAGCAGTGATCTCTGTGGGACACAGATCACCCTTCAGTGAGCTTATGGTCCAGTCAAGGAGACAGAAATAGTGTCACATAGATAATTATAAAATTACACCTGATCAGCATGGTGAGGTCGGAGGGGCGGGTCTATGTGTGTCAGGACAGGTTTTTTTAGAGTAAAGGGACATGTGACAGGGGGATATGGAAGGTGGGGGGCAGAGGAGGTAAACAGGGCAAGATCCAGGTCTCTGGTGGCTCCTAGATGGATAGAGTAATGTTAGCAAAGGAGAAAATACCAGGAGACAGGAAGATCATGTATGGCTGGGTGGGGAAGATAATTTGGGACCTTGGTTTGAGGAAACCTGAGATATTTAGGAGCTGATGCGAAGTATAACAAACAGCTGCATATTGCCAGACACATTGGAGAGAAAATACAGCGTGGAGTGAGAAGCATGTTTGGGCTCCAGGTACATGCTGAACGAGTCACCTGTCCCCTGTTTGTGACTGAAGCTGCAGGTGCTCACGCATTCAGCAGGAGAAAGGATATGGATGAAGATGTCATAGGGTAGAGGAAAGAGCGTCAACACTGCAGGTAAGTAAAGAAGGATGAACTTGCACAGAAGCCAAAGAATCTTCCAGATCACCAGGAGCAAAAGCAGGTAAGGGTGGTTGAAGGGTGGAGTGAAGTTGAAGGGGAATTCTTTGTATCATTGTTATAACATTTTGTAAGTCTGAAATAGTTTAAAAATCAGTAAGAAGAAAACCATAACTTTGCTAGGGCTGATAAGGGTCGAGGAAGCCAGCCACTCTGTCTTGCATAGTGGTCCCCGGCCGACAAGGACCTTCCTTCATGCGGTTCGCTCCTTCCAGGTCCCCTTCAAAGAGCCCCTGTAACTCAAGGACATTTACTTGTGCTTCCTCATATACTTGTAGACTTTCTCCACATCCAAACCATCATCCTAGAAGCACACTGTTAAAAAGGTAGATTGTTTATGTTTTAAACTCTTATTTAAAGAAATGCTACTGGTTATGAAATACATTTTACTATATCCCCACTTACATATGAAACAAACAAATGAATGTAACATTAATTGCCTATCAATTTGTCAGGTTAGACTAGGTTTTAGGATAACAGCCAACAAATCCCAAATCCTAATGGCTTAAGAGTGAAGAGCGAAAGGTTTATACAATCTGAAGAGAAACCAGAGTAACCTAATGGCTTAAGGGAACAAGGATTTACTTCTTGCTCAAGTGCCATATCCAGTACGGAGCTGTCACTCCAAGTCTCAGCTCCATCTGGACCCTGAACCTCTTGGGCGTTGCGGCACGGAGGGCAGGGCCGCGGGTCAGGTCAGACCTGCTGCTAAACCCTTCATCTGGGAGCCACACATGTGCCCTCTGCTCTCCCTCCATAGCTGCAGGCAAGTGCTGCATCTTGGGTTTTAGGGGGAGGCAAGCAGCCTTCCTGTGTGTAGGAGCAGAAGAAATCCAGAACTGTAGTAACCAGTACTAGGCAATTAAAGCGTCTACCACAAGCCATCAAAGTCAATAAATGGTGCTCTGGCAGACATGACTAATTGCTAGCAGACAGCTGCTCTCACAGTGTCCTCCTCTATTTCCTTAACTACAGAGCGCTCATGTCAACATGTCCTCTGGCTGTTTAGATAGAAACATGCGTTAAGAGGAGGGGATTACTGCAAAAAATGGTTTTTGATCATCAGACACTGCAGGTAGTGTGTTTAGCCTCTGTCTTTGCCCCCACCCCCTCACTCTTTTCCATCTTGGGGTGTGGACACAGTCCATGGCAGGGCAGCAGCTGTTATGTAACCATGCACTAAAGATGGTGGCCAGGACAACAGATGGACCTGCACATCTGTGACCCTGTGGGGCCTCTATTCTGGCCATGAACTACACCTTTCACCTTGCTGTAGACAAATAACACCTAGCACTGTTGGATCTTCTGCAAACAGACAATTTAAGTGATGCTAGTTGTGCGTTTTGGGGTTCAGGTTGTAGCTCAGTGATAGCACATTTGCCTAAGCATGTGTTAAAATCTTGGCTCCAATTGCCAGCACTGTAAAAAAACAAAACTATTACTGTGTGCCGTAATGACATTCGTAAATGTATCACAGTTTGGAACATTTAAGAGAAATGTACAAGAATAGTCATTCCAATATTTCAACATCGCACACTTTTAACTACACTGGGTTTAAAAATTTCTTGCACATTTTGTGTCTATGCAAGTGATTTCCCCAAAACTCACTGTCTCTGCTGAATAGCTCAGTTTAAATTCCATTTCCTCCAAGAGCTTTTCCAAGTCTTAGAAGTCATTTTCTATAGATGTCCATAATTTGTCATCTACATTACGGTCTGCCTTATCTTTCACTCAGTTTCTCACTGAGCTGCCAGTTCTCGGAAGGAACACATTGCTCTTATTCATCTCTGATGGCCTCCAGTATTCGACACAATGTCCAGCCCTGCAGTAAGTGGACAGCTATGGCTCTCCACCATGTGGCTGAGGCTTGTTCTGTTCCACTGTGAGGATTAGTTTGAGATCTGAAGAACGGACTGTGGCCTCTATAAAACTAAGAAAAAAAATGGAGAAGGACCAGCTTCTAGTTTTGTTTCCCAAGGTCAGGGCATTATTTCTTCTGTGGACATCTCCAACTTGCTGACATCTAAACTTCCCTTAATTTGGGGAGATTAATTTTGGGTAGATATGATTCTGGGAAGCTGTCACACCCCACTGGCTTGGCAGCACTGCTGCTATAAAATGATTACCCAAGTCTTTCTTTCTCTCCAGTTTGAGCTATTAAAAAATAAACCAGAATTATCTGACAAAAATAAGACGCCAAGATGCTCTTCTGGCAGTGATACTCTTGAGCGTGGGCCCCAGGTGCCTTTCAGAAACTGTGTGGATGGCCTGGATTCCAGGGAGGTTAAGGATTCATCATCTCCAGCTGCTTCTGCCCTTGGTGGATTACATGTTGGAAAAACCCGGGAAGCACGGAGTTGTGCTCCACAGTAAAGACCGTGCAGAAGAAAAAAAAAAAGTAATTGATTCCAGGTCAGGTGAGCGCTGTTCTGTGAGGATTTACTCCACGCAAAGGGCACTGGATTAGGTTCCATGCTGGCAGGCCCCAGGAGGCTGCAGGGAAACTGCCTAGAGGCATCTGCGCGTCCTACCTCACCCCGTACCCTCACCTGCCCCAGAGCCAGGAGGACAGGAGTGAGCCAGCACAGCCTGGAGAGCCCGCTGACCCCTCCTTGAACTCACTTTCTGACTGCACACAACTTCCGGGTCCGGACTGCAACTTCCGGGGTCGGATGGTAACTTCCGCAGCCGCATGCAACTTGTGCTGTGGTAGGAACCTGGGTACTCAGATGTGGCAAGGTGGACTGGGAGAATGACCAGGCCAGTAGTTGCTGAAAGCCACAGCCACTGAGGATGGGAATATGGAAAGGCAGCCATACTCTGATGCCACAGCTGTTGGCACCTGTCTGGAGAGTTTCAGGGCTCTCCTGGGTGGGCTGTACCTGCCTCAAGGTCCTGTCCTTCCAGCAGGTGGCCAAGAAGGCACCTGTAGATCTGAATGTGCCAGTGAACTGCTGAAAGGCCTGTGGTTACACTGGCCCATCTACCCTTGGAAGTGGTCATCCTGAGGCCTGGTTTTCTGCTTCTCTGCAAATGATTCAGGAAACAGAGAGGGACACAGCTCCTCCCCACCCCGTGCCAGGGCGACAGGGTAGAATGTCCCAGTAGCTGGCCTCAGACTGTGGGCCTGCACAGTGCAGCACTGGGAGAGGACAGTAGTCACATCTTTTTCTGAGGATCCTTCCTCTAGTATAAAGAAAAATCCTAAAATAGGCCAAAGGCCAGATGCTCTCTGCAGAGCCTTTAAAGATGATAATCATTACACGTCTTTGCGGAGGGTCCTTCCTGTACTGAGCAGGCAGGGACCTTTCTATATTCCCTTTTATATCTAACAGCACCTAGTATCATATTCGGCACAAGATCCCTGACAAGTGGGCTTGCATGCATCTTATTTTTGATGACTACTATTGCTCTGCGAAGGTATCTCTTTAGGTTTCAAAAAAGATATTAGCTCTTTTCTCATGTACATTTGGATAAAAACATCTAATGCAAATTGAACATTCAAAAACCTAGCACATAATTCGAAAAACCTTCTTTGTGTTCTCCTCTGATCACGGCCTCCTGTGAAATTGTGAATTTTGTATATATTACACCCATAATTGCTCATATATATACATAACTCCAATTATATTGTTTAGCTTCTACAGATGCTGGCTTTGTTTAGGAGTGTGTCATACAGTGGTTACAGATAGTGGTTGGAGTCAAGCCCAGTGTGTTGAAATCTCAGCTGAAACATTTACTAGCTGTGTGACCCAGCATGCATTTTTTATTCTTTCTCTGAACATCAGTTTCCTGTTCTCCAAATGGCATAGTCCTGCCCACCTCATCTTCCTCCTGGGACTTCCCTGAGGACTTAAGGGACAAGAAATGTTAAGGAACTTGTGCATTCCTTTCTGGTCCATGGTTGACCCTCAACTCAGGTTATCTCCTCTGCCTTTCCTCTGCCTCAGATACTTTTGGAGTTCCCATGCAACCTGCACTGTTGGGGCCTGTTCCAAGCCTCCAGGATTTTAAGACAGGGACAGAAGCCCTGGACTGAATGGGATCCCTCCACTGCATGTAACATGTCCACACAGGAAAGATGAACAAGCCCAAGAGCGGACAAGGGTGCGAGCCCTAGATCATTAATTAGCAAGTTGCTTGGCCATGGCAGGAAATCATCCATCATTTCCAGATGAGCTGAGAACTGTCCTTCCTTCTCTGTGCCAGCAGAGAGGGGGAGCCCTGCCACAGCTCCCCCTCTTCCGGGCCTAATCAAGAGCAGTGACCTGGTGAGGCCCTAAACTTGGAAGGAGCCTGGAGGGCCGGGCTGGAAACTCCGAGAGATAAAGAGAGGCTTCTGGAACAAGATGAGAAGATGAACAAGTTGTTTGCTGTGAGCATGGACATGATGTTCCAGAAAATTCACTTCAGCTGCCAAGGTAACCCATTTGGAATTCACAAGGAACCCACTGGGGGTCCACATATAGATCTGGGGCTTGTATGTGATGTCCCACAGCCAGCCTGAGCTGAGGCTCCCCAAACCCAGTGCATGGAGGCTCAGGAAATACAGTGGTACCTTGGCTCAGTGAACAATTTGGTTTGCAAACAGAAGCATTTGGCAAAATTTTGTTCTTGTTTGTGAACTCTGCATCTGGTGACGAACACGACACCAGTCATCTTTCCTGCACAAACACAAACGTGGCTGTCTTTTCCAGAATTGTGGAATAAATTAAGTTTGTAGAGCAAGGCTGCTGTAGGAGCCGGGAGACCTCTGTAAACCCATGCTCAGGCTGGCCCTATCACACCGTCTTGTGTCTCATGCGTCAGGCCACCATGGACAGGGCAGCCTGGCCAGGAGTGTCTTCATCATGAATGTGCCACTGCCTGTCAGCACCCATGGTCCTGGCGGCGCTGGACCAATGGGGCATCTCTGACCTTCCTGCTGTCTATGATATGCAGAAGGTTCTCCGTGGTTGTCGTGATCTCAAGTTAGTTGAGGTCTGTGAAAGGCCATCTCAGCCTCCCACAGCAGCAGTCCCACAGGGAAAGACTAGGCTGGGAATCCTCAGAGGGGAGGGGAGAGGTGGCTTAGCAGGAAGGAGCAGGGAGAGGTGTCTACACCTTCCTAACCTGAGGACTGGAGCCGAGTCTGCAATCAAAGCCATAAGGAAAGGAGCACGAAAGAAAAGGAAGGACCATGGGGCAGCGGCAGGAAAGAAGAGACCATGAGAAAAGGCCAGGAAAAGGAGCCGAAGCCACTACCCTGTGCTCTCGAGATGTGCGTGGAGGTGAAGATCCCTGCGACCCAGGGTAGCGGGCAGCGCCTGGCCTGGGCTGGGGTGGGGGCGGAGCTACTTTCCCAGCAGGAGCCCTAGGCGTGGGGGGGTTGGCGGCGGGGTGGGGGGAGGCTGTTGGTTTTGCCTGACCATTGCCCTGGAGATAAGAGGTGCAAGAACAAGATTTAGGGGATTCTTTAACCTTAAATATAAAGCTTGTTACTGTCACAAAACTGCATGTAAAATCAGTAATTTATTCCTATCTGTGGAAAGTAGGTATTGAGGGGAACAACTCAAAACATTTGGCTACATTTATGTTCTTTTTTCACTTGCAGTTCACTCTCCACCTTTGCCTTAATCCCCCTCACTGAAGAATGCAGAAGAAAATTCAGATGTTATACCTTCGTGTCTGTAAATACTGAACTGTGCATCTCTAAGAGAAAGGCATTGACAAACAGCAGTTTATCATTATCACACTAGGAATAGGAAAGGGTCCCTTAATACCATCTAATATTCAGCCAATGCTTAAATTTCCCAGATTATTTTGCAGTTTGATTAAAACAGGAAGGGACTGCACACCTTATTTAGTACACGTGCGTGCACACACACACACACACACTTCTCTCTCCTCGCTCCTCTTGTTTATTATTTGAAGAGACTGGATGGTGCTGGGTGGATTTTCCCTGCTGTGGGTCCGGGTCCCCGCATGCTGTGGTCCCGTTCTTGTCTTGCGCTGTGTGAACTGGTGATCGGATTCAGAGGTTGGATCAGCCTAGGTTTGTTCCTGCGGAAATACCCGTTTGTTGCTGTGTCTCCAGGGCGTGGGGCGGCAGGCTCCCGTCCTGCGTGGATGTGCAGGCTCTGCTCTCGGTGGGAAGCGGCTCCTCCACTTCTGCCTAGTGAGTCTGCCAGCTGCTCCTGGTTACTGTCGCCATCACTGTTTCATTAGGCTCGGGAGATGGTGATTTTGTTCCTGCATTTGTTACCAGGGTTTTTCCGTAGAAAGCAGCTTTTGGCCTGATCAGTTCCCCTGAAGACAGTTTGTGTAAGAGCTCAGGTCGGTGTCTTTTCTTTTCTATCAGTTTTGGGAATAATGATTTGGCGTGCGGTCTTTCTGTCACCATGCACTTCCAAATTTTAACTTCTTTGATGTTGTTCAGCTCATTGTAGGTGCTGTTCTTTTTGATGCGTTAGTTGTCCCATGCTTGGTGAGAGAGAATCCTTTCAAACTCATTACGTAGCCCAGGCTGGCCTTGAACTTGTGGCAATCCTCCTGCCTCAGCCTCCTGAGGGCTGGGATTACAGTGTATGCCACCATCTCTAGCTCTAGGTGTTTTTTTTTTTGGAAATTAAAAAAATGTGTTTCATTGGGCTACAAAGTACATACTCCTTTTTATTTGAAGGAGAATAATACATTATTAATTCATACTCTTGTGTTTCTAAGTCAAATATAAGATTACTTTTTAAAAAATTTTATGTTGATTTCATGTTTACTCCAGAAGTTCTTGATTCCTCATGACATTGATATGTGTGTAGTTTTAAAACAACAATACCATTAGCACCACTTATTTTTAATAAAAAGTGAGACTCTTGGGTACTGTTAAAAATGTTGTTGTATTCTTTTTGTCCTTAGGAAATATTCTTTTAGGTGTGAACTTCTCCACTTCTGTGGCTTAGAGTTATGTAAAATAATAATTCTCTATGCGGGGAATTACCAACCTGCCACATAGTTAGGTTCCTTTTTTTTGTTGTTGTTTCTTTTTTTCTTCTTGGGTATCAGGGATCGAACTCACGACTTTACGCTTGCCAGGCAGGTACTTATGCCACTGAGCTAAATCCCTGGGCTTTTTTTGTTTGTTTGTTTCTATTTGCAAGGATTTTTTTCCATCTTGGTTTAGCTTTACTTTGTAATCAGATAGCATAGCTATGAGATTTCAAATTCAAAGCTATAAAGCGAGTGTATTTAGAGAATCTAGCTTCTGTTCCTATCTCTTGTTTCTTCTTTTCTACTTTTTCCACCTATTTTAAAGTGCGATTTTGTTTTCATTTCTTTCTTTCTTTTTTTTTTTAGCTGAAATGGTGCATGCATGGGTGCCCTGCCTCCTTTCTTAGTGAAAAGCCTCGTCCTGTACTCACGGTGTAATGACTCACGGGGACCTGCTTCCTCGACATGGAATAGCTCTCTTCATGTGGCGCTGTCACAGTTTACACGAGCTGGCCCCACCGATGGAGTCGAGTTAATTTTACCTTTTACAAATTGCCTTGTAATCCATAGCTCCATGCACGTGTCATTTTGCATTTTGGGCGGGTGAAGGGAACAAGTTGAATGAATTTAGAAAAGCCTTCACGGCGCCAGTCCACGTAGACTGCCTCACTTCGTATGCAGATATTCCCTGATGCTCGTTATGGGCTGAAGCCCGTGCCGATGTGGGGGAAAGGGCTGGAAAGAGCGAAGGCCTGGCAGGCCTGCTCCCAGCCCTCGGCAGGCCGCAGCGCAGCGCGGCAGCACGTGAGCACGCGTGGAAACAGCTGCGTAATTCATTAAGAGCACATTGGCGATGCGGGAGAATGAGAGGGGCTCGCGGAGGGGTCTGAGAGACGTGAGTCAGCCCGGAGGCCCCCAGGAGGAAATGGCCATTCAGCCGGCCTTGGAGGGGAAAGGGAGGTCAGGCTCAAGCTGGGCACAGAAGAGGAAGGGAAACACGCCTGGCAGAAGGACAGGAGGGGACGGAGGGCCCAGGCGGGAGGAAGGGTCATCGGACAGGCAGCAGAGGATAATAAGCCTGGATCCTGCGGTGAGGAGGAGGGGGTGGCGGGAGACAGGACAGGAAGTGTGTACAGGGGACGGGAGACAGTCATCTGAATGTCCTTGAGTGCTCTGAGTTAAGGATGCACACTGTGAGACTCCAGGAGGGGTAGAGAAGGCTTAGAGACCAGTGAGGACAGCTGCAGGTGCCCAGGAGATTCATGACCATGTTCATTCGTGGGGCAGCGGTGGACAGCGGCATGGTGGGGCAGCTGTGGGCTGAGCCCCGTGGACCACTGCAGGGAGGACTGGGTTGGATGAGCAAGAAAGAGGTGTCCACAATAGCCCATGGTCTTGAGTGCAAGCAGCTGGCATCCTGAGGATGACTTGGAAGGACCAGGCTGTGGGGAGAGAAGCCACCGATTCTGGGACAGTTTAATTAGAGACATCTGTGAGAAACACGCATGTGGGCTTGGGGCGGCCATCTGGGCTTGTGGAAGAGGAGTACAGGGGTGTCACCTGGAGGTGGAGGACACACTCAGGTGGGAACAGGTCCTCCCTGGGCAGGGGCACCGAGGGAGAGGGCCGGGGACTTTCTCTGAGAGACTCCATCCCTGAGGGCTCCGGGACAGTGAGGCTGAGAAGATGGGATTGTTCTTGGCAGCAGCAGCTGTGAAAAGTTGCTTTTCCTTAATAATTTACATTCATAACATTTCGGAACAAAAGAAATCTAGAGATGTGGAGCCTGCTCCCCAGTGTAACTGAGGAGAAGAACTGGGGAGTTCTTGCTGTCTGCTGGGGTGCAGCCTGCTCCGTGTAGATCCCCCTTGAAAACACTGACTCCCCCCGAATGGAGAAAATCGGCTCGGTTCTGCCCATGATTCCTGAGTGGTTTCATCAAGATATAATTATATAATTCACACTTGCTAATTTTTTTCATCTGCAAAGTTAGCGCCAGTTCTTAAGCTAATTCTCTGTGGTGAGTGTAGCTCAAGTGGAAAAGCAAGCTTGCAAACGCAGGAGGCAAATGGAAAGGAAAGCTAAAATCATCATGTGGTCGGGGAGGCCTTCTCTAAGGTGAAAGGGTTTCTCTCCCCTCATCTCCTCAGAGGACCCCATCATCCTCTCCTGCATTGGCGGGGCTGTCTGGGAAAACGAGCCTCCCTGGTCCTGATGCCAGAGTCTACAGAGAGCAGATGTAGCTTGAGGCAGTGTCACCAGAGCTGATCTCCTTCCCTGTGGCATGGGTGAGACTGCACTTCTCAGTGTTCTGTGTGTGGGCAGGACCAGGTGAACTCCTGCTAAGGAATTCTGAGTGGAAATGCTGCTTTACCTCCAGGCCAGAGCTATTCGTCCATAATGTGAGACTCCTCATTTTCCACTTGTCTCCTGGCCCAGTGAGTAGAATCTTTGCAGAGCTCCTTTGCTAACCTCAAGTGAATATGTAGTATGAGCAAAATATAAATCTTTGTCGTTTTAAGGCAGATATCTGGGGACTATTTGTTACTAGAGCAAAACCTTACCTATACTAACTGACCAGTACTTTGGGTATTTTACTGACTGCTTTTCAGGGCCAAAAGGACAGTGCTTGTATTTAGTGTTTCGAAGACAAGTGGACACCTCCATGTTCCCTGATTGCGGAATTTTTAGCCTCCAGGGAACTTCCCATGTCAAGGTAGGAGTCTTTGGATATCCATGGTGTTCTTTTCTGCTGGTAAAGTGGAGGCCAGTAGATGGGCCTTCCTCCAGAGAGGCATCTAAAGGAGGGAGAGTGCTTAAGGAGTGAAAATGCAAGCAAATGACTAACAGCAGGAAACACTGCCATCAGGAGGGGAAGAAGGGAGGGGGGCCATGAGGTCTCCCCGGGACCACACTCCCTAAATGACTGTGGCATGTTCTTGCAGTTCATGGAATTGTTTCTTGTTATTTCTAGCCTCTTCCTCCAAAATCTGGAAAAACAATGACCCATTTCATATCCAGTAAGGAAAAGACCAGGCCTAGCAAAAGTAAAGGGCAGCAGCTCATGTCAAGTTCGAGACAGGAAGAATTCTGCAGGGTCACCTCGTACAGAGCGTGCCCGGATTATAACCATCCAGTGTGGGAGGAAATGGGGTTCCAGTGGCCCCTCTGTCTCTGGGCTCTGTGATTTCTGACAGAAAACCCAGAGGCAAGCTCTATAATTTGCCAAATCTGGTTGTATTAGCCACTCTTTCATCACTGGGACAAAATTCCCAGCACCAGAAACTGAAAGGAGAGGTTTATTTTGGCTCACATTTCAGAGTCTGAGGTCAGCTGACTCCTAGACAGAAACGGTGTGGCAGGGGCTTGGCAGAGGAGACCTGTCAACCCATGGCCACCGGGAAGCAGAGAGGGAAGGGAGGAGTTGGGGATAAAAACATACTCTTGTCGGTCACACACCTATGACCACCTCCAACCAGACCACACTGCCTAACTCACCGGTGGATGACCCACCAGGGACTATTACACAGCCACCATCCAATCGCCTTCCAGGGCCCCGCCTCTGAAGGCATGAGGCTTCTGAGAACATTCTAGATCAAAACCATCACTACAAATGTTTATGAGAAGGAAGCCGCAAAGAAGGTAACCTTCACCGTATGCCCTTTGGGAGGCGGCTAGGCTTTTCCACACGGCTGCTGAGATATCACACGGTCCTTCCCACCAAGGGGCTGGGTCCTCTTCACAGCCACAGATGGGACCCCCAGAGGATTCCGGGCCAGCACTCCCCAGAGCACTAGCAGGACACATTCTGCTACAGGAAATCCATGATGGCTGGTGGCTCGTGCTGACAAGCATTATCTAGACTCTTCTCCCAGTTTCCAAGGCTCACTTCCTGCCCCTCCCAATCAGCTACCGACCTGTTGACTTCCTTTACATATGGTGTCTTATTTTGGTTGTTATAACAAAGTGTTCGAGGCTGGATACTTTTCAAAGAAGAGAGGTTTGCTTAGCTCAGATTTGGAGGCTGAAAATACAAGACAAGATGGTCCCGCCTTTCTGGCCTGTGGTGCAGGGGCCTTGGCAGCTGCTTCACCCCACGGCTGATCGATGACATCATGATGGGAGCACGAGAGAGACAGAGAGGGAGTGGAGAATGGTAAGACTGGAAACTAGAGAGTGCAGAGGGGCCCGTCTTGCCCTGTGGATGACAACCTGCTCTCATAGCCACTGACCAGGTCCCTTGGGAATGACACTAGGCCCCCTGAGGGCAGCCTGCACTGTAGAGGTCCTGCTTAGAGGACCTCTCCTGAGGGACTCATGGGAACATGTCCAAAGCCCAGGAAATGGGCCAACAGCAGAAGGTGAGCACAGGCTCTAGGTCAGACCGGAATAGCGCTCAGTTCTGCCCCCAGCCCTCTGGGGCCCCTGGTCTCTGTCCTCCGCACCCCACCAGGTTTGAGGTGGGAAGGACACTGATGGTGTGGACAGTACCACAGGGGGACACTCCCTGTGTTGGCTCTCACTGGTGCTGGCAGAGCCTCTGGCCACGAGGGAGGGCGGAAAGGGAGAAGCATAGCCAGGAGAGTGGGGAGAGCCTTCCCCGTGCTGGCAGCATCCTGGAGGGGCCCTGTCCTGCTGTCGCACCCTGGCCCTGTGCTCCGGTCTGAGACGCCTCTCTTCAGCTAGAGTCAGAGAGGGGCACGGGGCAGCTGTGTCCAGATTGTGGGATGCGACAGCTGGGCTGAATTCCGTATTTGCCAGGTGCTTGCTGTGGCCTCTGCTGTCACTGGCCCTCCTGATCTGAAGGTTGAATGGGCCTGATGGTAGCACACTGGTCCCTGCAGGGGTGGGGGAGAGTAGGTGGGAAGATGCTAGCTGTCTTGCGGAATGATGCTGTCTGTTTTATGTAGAGAGAACCCTCCAAGGCCATAGGGTACTTATTAAGTGTAAAAAGAGAAAAATGAGAGAAAAGAAAGGTATCAGTCCCCTTGCCTGTGCTACCAAAATACCATAGAGGGAGTGGCTTATATAAGTAGAGGTAAAAATACTTCTCAAGCCCGAGGTCAAGGTGCTGGCAGACTTTCTATCTGGTGAGCCTAGGACAGACCACATCCAGTGTCGGTCAGTGGTGCCAAGTGGGTTACACGTTTCCTCTTCCAACTAGGAGCAGACATGAAAGAGAAGTCCCTTGGGATGATTCTGCATATTATCTGCAGGACACGGAGAAAGAACAGATCTTCTCTACAGGAAAGAGAAGGCTGTTTGAGAGAACATCTGGTTGGTGTCCTCGAGACAGAAGCAAGAGAATAAGAATGCTATGAAATAGGAAAGGGAACACTCGGGCTCTGGGGCGGGTGGAGCCACACCATCGAGGGCGGTGGAGCTGGGGGTCTCTCCCCAGGGGCACCTGTGCCAGGCGGGGTGGAGTCTGTGGGAGCCTCGTGCAGGGAGCCTGGGCAGAGAGCTGTGGAACAAGGAGAGGCGGGTGTGATGGAAATGCATGATGCATGTTTAAATAGAGCAGCTCACTGCAGTAAAAGGCACATTGCCACGAATTCTCTTCAAAACGCCCCTCCCTTTAACATACTTATCCCACGTTCTCGCTACTTTCTGAAGCAGCTCTGGAAGTCCTCTTTCCTGAGTGTCTTTATGAGGTGTGATAAAAAATATGGTGACTGCTGCTGACCAGTGCCATCCAATGGAAAGGCATGGAACCAGCGATGGGCAGGTGGGGTCTCCCGGAGACACCTGCAAGCGAGTGTTGGCCGGAACCGCCAGGTGCCCACACAGCACCACAGGAGCCCTCCACAGAGAGGCGAACAGAGGGTGATGTCAGTGTGCAACCCCGGGGCCTGGTCCTGGAAGGGAAGGTGAATGGGGCGACCAGAGCAAGGCAGGTGGGATTTGCAGAGCAACAGGCTGTGGGAGGTTGTGGGTTCTCTCAGGGAACAGAATCAGATACGGATGGCCAGGGTCAAGCGGGCGCACCTCGGAGAGTCAGGAAGGCTGCCACAGCCGGCTCTGTCACAGAGCATCTGCTCTCCCGCTGCACACAGCCCTCCTTACCCTAATGTAGGGCGTGCAGTCGAAACTTAGTGTTATTTTACTGAAACTGTTCCAGAAACTGTTGCAGAAAGGAATAAAACTTCCAAATTTTCTTTTGGCGGACATGGAAAGAACCTGATAAGAACTTAATAAAAAAGTCATGCTTAAAACATAAAACTCTAGTTCTCTCCCCAGGACGCATACATTCGGGGTGGGTGGACGCCGGTGTGACTTAAACAGGAGACGCTGAGTTGTGTCTGGAACTGAGACGTGTGAGGAAGCCCAGGACATTCTGGAAAGAAGAGGGTCATGGTGTGGCTGTGGCTGTGGCTGTGGTGGTGGCAGCGCAGGGCACTGTTTCAGAGACCCGAGTGGCTGTGACCTGTCCTCGGGGGTCCCCGTGCGCTGCGTGGGGCTGGGCAGGAGCGCACGTGGGAGGGAGCCAGACGTCCATGCTGTCCTCTAGTGGTTCGCATTTGGCAAAAACACTCAGTTGCCAAATATACCATGGTAATAAATTGAGATCTTTATCAAGTTACTTCAACCCAAGATAACAAAGTCATCAAAACGCTGGAAGGAAATGGCAGAGGACGATTATGTCATCTTGTCATTGGGGAGGTTTCTCAAACCAGGGACTTAAAGTCAGACACTTTAAAGGAAAATTTGACAGAATTTACTATCTTACGAAAAGGAATCCCTCTTCCGAATGGAAAAGTCATAATAAAAACATTAAAATAGAGCTGAGCTTAGTACTTTTTTTTTTTTCTGACAGTGTTGGAGACTGAACTCTAGGGCTCGTTCATGCCTGGCAAGTGCTCCGGCAGCCAGATACCCCCGGGGCCTGACGCTGACTTGGGCACGTGTGACAGAGGTCGGCATTGTGACCACGTGAGGAGTTCTTTCAGACCAACATGCAAGATGCTAACTGCCCAGTGGGGATTGCCAAGATCCTAGCAGGGCAGTGGCCCTCACACCCCAGCCCCCCAGCCCAGCCATATCCCACAGCCTGTCCCACACAGCGAGCGCGTTCCCATCCCAGGGCAGTGTTCCGGGTACATAACCTGTCCTGGGCTGGGGGAGGGGCCGGGGGAGGGGAATTAGGAGAATTAAGGTGGGTGACTGTCACGTGCAGGCCCTCACTCCCCATCATGGATGTAATCATTACGTGGTACAAGTACATACCAGTAAAAATTTAAAAGAGCACCCCCCACCAAAGGCAGTCACAAAACCAAGCTATTCCTTGTTTTGGGCCCGCTGCTCTTACCTCTCCTTCAGGTTCCCAGTCCTCCTTTGCATTGTAGTCACTATGCACATTTCCTCCAGCCAGCCAGTTTGATGCACCCCTGGATTCACTTTGAGGGGGTTCCTGAGTCTGGGTTTCTTTTTGGCCCTAAGCTGTGACCCTTCCTGTGTCCTGGGGGGAAATCTTTCCCTGACCTGAGGGACAGGACCCTGTTTGACTGCAGGAAGAAGTGCAGGGACCTGGTCTGCTGCAGAGTGTTGGGGGGCTGTGTCCAGGAGATAGGAACCCTTCTTGAGCTCAGCCTCGAGATGACCCCGGGAAGTGGGACTCTGTGTCCCATCCATAGTGCACAAGGCCTGTAGCTGCCAGTGCATCCCAGCAGCAGGCAGTGAGGCCCTGGGTTGAAAGCAGGTAGCTTCCAATCTGCTGTCTACCTCTCCTTTTACGAAGGCACATTTTGAGGTGCAATCTTCATCAGGCCAGTGTACTGTGGCTTGTGGTCAGAATGCTCAGGGAGGGGGCTGGGAATTTAGCTCAGTGGCATAAGCGCCTGCCTGGCAAACATGAGGTCGTGAGTTCGATCACCTGTACCAAAAAAAAATATTATGCTTCAGAATGCTGCTCAGGGAACTGAGTTAGTGGTCCAGCACCGCACAGTGCTGCTAGGCAGTCACTCACTGGCTGGAGAAAGCACAGAGAGTTCAATGGTTTCCCTGTGGTGCTGTGTGATACCCAGCATCCTTGGATCTGTGAGTGACTCCACAGGGGTCCTCCCCATCCCAGAGTGAGATTTTCCAGGCCACTGGCTCCTTCCTCAGACCCCTCATCCTTTCCCTGACCCTCTCCTGCTCTCTTAAACTAGTAAAGTTTTACAAAAGCAATACATGCTTAAAGTACAACATCCCAATAGTCCAGGAAAATGAAGCTCAAAAAGCAAATGCCTTCCCCGGGTCCCACCCTCCCCAGAGGAGGCTCTCAAAGACCTTGGTTTCTTCCCAGAATTTCCTTGCATGGACGCAGAAACACTGGTAAACCATCACGGTGGTTAGAACTGGGCTGTTCCAGGCCCTGGCCTTTGCTTCCCTCATTTCCTACAGGCCAGAGGGCTCTCAGCAGCTCTCCAGAGCCCTCACCCTCTACACATGCGTTTTGTCTACTGTCCAGGTGTGTGTGAGTGTGAGTGTGTGTGCGTGCGTGCATGTGTGTGTGCGTGCCTGTGCCTGGGTGATTTATTCAGCTGATGTCCCACAGATGGACATGGAGATTACTGACAGGCATTATCAGTAAGTGCTCCAAAGAATCCCCTGACATGCACATCTTGGAACAACTGGGCTTGTGAATCAATAGGAAGCAAATTTAAGGGTCTTTCAATTTTTTTTTTTTTTGTACCGGGGATCGAACTCACAACCTAGTACTTGCCAAGCAGGCGCTTATGCTGCTGAGCTAAATCCCCAGCTTTCAGTTTTTTTTTTCTGATAATAAAAAATTAATAATGGTCAAGTCAAGAGGAAGCTTAAAAAATTGTTGCTCTTTCAAAGTTTCTTCTCATTATCAAATGGCTCTTTTTGTTTTGGTCTCCTGTAAACCTGCCCCTAGCTGTGAAAAAATTAATCTTTCAAAAAAAAAGTCTGTGTTGATCCATGAATTCTTTTTGCAGCTGATTTACGCAATTATGTCCGGTGGAGCAGCCTGGGCCTCTGGCTCCCTCCTCACCCCCTGACCGGGCATTCTGGAGGTTTCCTCCCCAGCCTGCCCAGCCAACCTCTGCTGATTTGACTCGGAGCTGTTATTCCAATCGACTCGGCCTTGGCTGACATCTGGATGTGTTTTATAACAGACTATTTTCATAATTCCACAAAAAGTTCTCAGGATTAATGCATGTTTATTTTCATCTTCCAGGGGACCCTGAGGAAGCCAGAGTCAGCTTGAGCCCAGCTCCTTCCTGGAAGCTGGTTCCTGGAACAGGACACCCAGTGGGCCCTGTGACCCTGTGGCTTTAGAACCCTCCCACTGGAGGGTCTTCTGGATGGCTGCAATGTCCACCCAGAGCAGGCTGCTGGGGGACTTCTGTGAACCGGTGGGTCAGGGCAGCCGGGTGTGTGGATGAGGGTGTGGTGGCCCCAGGTGACGGTCCTGGGAGCAAGGCGCACGTGCATGAGAAACTCAGGGCAAGGGCTTGGGGATGCTGTGTCTTCTGTTCTCTCTGCTGTGGGAATTTTCTTCTTCCCCATCTGAAGGTTTCCCCATTGCTTTTCTCCATCTTGAGTTCAGCTGTTCACACAAGGCTTCGTCTTGAAGATCTGGGTTCTTCCAAGGGACGAGTCAGATCTTCCCGGGGAAGGAGACACGTGGTTGGCATGGGAGGATTTTTATTTCAGCGCTTTTACAGTTTTGTCGCATTGTCAAGAGGCACTCTTTGTTCTGAGAACCTGCCTCTAAGCTTTGATAAATCAAACGTTTAAACCTCCTAGATTGCCCTATTATGACCTGGAAACTCCTTTCTTAAAGACTACCGTGGGTACTGAGGGGCTTGTGGTGCAGTGTCACCTCCCGAGGGGACCCCAAAGCCCGTCATGCTGCAGAGACGCCGAGGCTTTCCCCAGCATCGTGCTGAACCTTTAAGTCCCTGGGGACAGGCGTGCATGGTCCATGGAACAGGCGTGATGTGGGCCCTACACCACCAACATATCTTAGCCGACCCGGGCAACCCTGTGTCTTCTCCCAGTGTGTGATTGTGCTTCTTTCTATTGGTTTGCATCATCTTCTCACTGTGTGGGACAGCAGACCTGTGCCCTGTCCCCAGGGGAGAACTGCGGGGTGCACAGTAAAGGTCAGGGGATGGGAGGTGGGAAGCCAGGCCTGAAGTGTGCTTTCTGTGTCACTTTGCTCCTGGCAACAATCCTCCTCCTTCCAACAAGGAAGCTACAGAGGAGTCCCATTGCTGATTTCCAGGTGACAACAGTCCTTAAAATCATGCATATGCAGCCAGAGAACCTTTATTTGTACAGGGGTGTGTCAAATGGTGTATATGTGTGTGTCTAAGTACACAGGCTCTCAGCTTTGTACCCATGAATGGGGAGGAAGTGCATGGAATGGAGGGGGGTGATTGATTTTCTTTTGGAATTTGGGGGAAATGCTCACCATGAAGAATTTACTGGGCTGGCATGGTAGCTCACTGGCTAGCCCTTGCCTAGCATGTATGAGGCTCTGGGTTTGATTCCTAGCACCACCACATACACAAAAATTCTTTTCTTCCTCAGACTGTTGGATAAAAGAAAAAGAAAAAAAGTACAAACCATAAACTTCAAGTGCTCAGCTTCCTATGTTAAGGGTAGGTTTCAAATGTAGTCCTAAACCTGTATGGTCATCAGGCTTCCACATTTTATTTTATTTTATTTTTTGGTACCAAGGATTGAACTCATAACCTTGTGCTTACCAGGCAAGTACTTGAGTCACTGAGCTAAATCCCTGGTCCATTTCACATTTTACATAAACTTCGCAGTATTAACTCTGAGAGGGCTATGAAGTTTAGGGTGCGTGTTGTAATTTTCAGGGCAATTACTGAAATGTCACATGGTGATGCATTGCCAAAAAGCCAGAATTCAAACGGAACTCCAAACACTTCAAACGAGCAGTGAGAAAAAGTTGAGGATAATTCACTTAAACTCTGGTCACAGATCACTCGCCTGGGGCGCAGATCAGAAGAAAAACAATTGGAGAGCTGAAGAGAACTGGTACAGAACATTTCAAGATTACAGAAGTCACTAGAATGGAAGTCAAAAATGCAGCTGGAGAAGGAGATTTTGGAGATCACGAAAGAGCAGTGTGGGTAAGATGGTGAATAAAAACGGCAGCAAAATGTGCTCCAATGTAAAAATTAGTTGGTGCACTTGAAATACAGAAAAAATACACAGGAACAGAAAATTACATTTAGAGGTTTTTTTTTAAAGAATGATTTTTAAAGAGAGTTTATAAAATGGTTTTGAAAATATGGAAGACCTAAGTTATTAGGTCAAGAATGCTAATTATGCCTGAAGAAAAATGCGTAGGAAGTCATCACTCACTAAGACGTTCTGTGGAAATGACTATACTTAAAAAAGAATAAATTGTATAAACACCAGGAAAGAGATAATAATTTAGAAGGGAAAAGAGATCATTCTTGCCTCAAGGTACTCCAAAAATATTTAGGAAGAAAGGACTGAGGAAAGAAAGAAAAAAGAGAGAGAGAAAGAGAGAGAAAAAGGGAGGGAAAAAGGGAGGGAGAAGGAGGGAGGGAGGGAGTGAGGGGGAGAGGAAGAGGGGGGGAGAGAGAGGGGGAGAGAGAGAGAGAGGGAGAGAGAGAGAGAGAGAGAGAGAGAGAGAGAGAGAGAGAGAGGTGTGACCCAGGAATTCTATATTCTCAGGTCACTACTCACACAAGAAAGCAATAAGAGATTTTCAATTACATGCAGAAAATTTAATCATCGTAATACACACCGTGACCGCTCTTGTTAGAATGACATGGAAAACCTTCTGAAATGTGTGTATTTCTGTGGCCCATGGAACGAAGCACCATACATAAGGTTCTTTGGACAAAGATGCTGATGACAGCGTTGTTCCCAGGGGCTAAACACTAGAAATAAGTGAAATGCTCTAAACTAGAGAGCTCTCAAATAAATAACTCTGTTCACCCACATCATAAACTATATTACGAGGAGAAAGAGAGAAGGAGAGAGCTTAGAGGAATTTCCTTCCAATATGGTGAATGAAAAAAGCCAAACAAAGAAGCACATATAATTGTGCCGGGGAGCCGAGGAGCCCGTGTGTGCTTACCTGCCGTCCACATGTGAGTGCTGGTCATGCGTGTGCACAGATTCTGGAAGAGCAGCTCTGGTGCGACCATGGTCACAGGAGTGCCCCGCTCGAGTGTGTGTGGGGAGCAGATAGGATGAAAGGCAGAGAGAAACGAAAATAGAAGAGGTGCTAATAAAACAACCTGCTTTAGGCACACATGGCAAGATACAAGCATATGTGTGTGTTTATAAAAAGAGATGAATAGGATGCTGAATAGTTATCATTAACATGCCCAGAGGGGCCCCTCTGCTAACTGCTAGCCTGTCCCTATTTTGTCAGTTTGTTTCAGAATTTCCAAGGACAATAACATTAGACGGAAAATCCTGGAGGCGGTGTCCTGCTTGTTCCTGTCGACATAATGCGTCAGTGTGTATTAGCACGTATGACGTTACGGCATCTGCATAGAGCCATAGGTGTGCGGAAATGTATTTCCACTCCTCCATGTGAGTTTTAGGTTTTCTCTTACTTTTAAAAAATATTTCTACCCATGAGCCTAATTTGTATAAGTTTTATATATTATTCTGTGGCATGAATAAATTACAGCTCAAATACACGTTTCCCTGCTGAGTGATAGCTAAGTTGTGTGCAGTTTTTTTTCCTTGTAGGCCATGTGATTGCACACTTGGGTGACACACACGGGTGGGTTTAGAGCTACTGCAGGACAGAGATGCACATTTGCCTGGACATAATGCCCACTTACATGTGCGCGCACGCACATGCATGCAGACGCGGTCTGTATGTATCTGTGTGTACTCAGATATGCACACAATACACATTTACACATGTGTTTGCATACACTGGTTTCCTCACGTTCACATCCCTGATGTGGATGAGTTGAAGATGGACATGTGTGATGACACAGCTTTTGCTCCTAGGCACATGTGTGTTACAGCTGCACACACACTTGTTCACACCCAGGAGTGCAAGGTCTATACATATCACAGGTCTGAATGTATCACACACACACAGGAGGGAAAGCTCTGTGTTGTGAGACGTGTCCATCCTTCAGCCCTGGCTGTCCTCCCTAGCTGTCCTGTCCCTTGCTCCTTGCCACCCGCCAGGGCGGATGCCGACACCACACCATTCACAACACTGGTAAATTAAAATTTTGATCTAATCACATGGACAATTACACTTGTGCAAACATTCTCTTACACTTTCCAGCATTGTTTTGGTCTCTAAAAGGCCTACGTTTGACTTGGAAATGCTGCACATTGCCAAGCTCAGTGTAAGGCATGGCCTCAAGCAGGTGGGAGTGGCGGTGCCACCCTGGCACCAGATGCTCCTGTGACACTGCGGAGGCTACTCTGTCTCACAACGTGGCTGATTCTGAGCGCCGGCCTTTCTGGACCAGTTTCGCTTATTTCTCCCCAGATTGTACTTCCTGTTATTGCAGTTCCCACCTTTTTGAATCATGGAAAGGACCTTTCTGTGCCCTGCATACTCATCCTTTGCCTGTGTGGTGTCACTCCATGTCCCCACGTTTCACCATTGCCTTTTGATTTTGATTAGGATGACTGCAGAATTAGCTATATCTTCCCTGCCAACTCTGTCCATTTCCTCCTTTATTATTAAGCCTGTGTGCATTCAGAAAGGCTTTGTGTATCCCCATTTCACAAAAGGGAACTAGTATTCTTAGTATTCTTAGAATTTCACTTATGTTCAGGGATTTGCCACAGTGTAGATGAGTCAGGTGTGAAGACGCCAGTTGGGGGCTTTCCCCTCCTCCCCTGCCTCTCCAGTCCAGCTGTTTTTGGGGGCTCTGCTTTATGCAGACCAGTGAAATATCACACTTATATTTATGGAATCCAGTACCTCCATTTATTCTTGGTGGCACCTCTTGACTCCATCCTGTTCTATTGCCTTACTTATTTCTGCATATGCATCACTGGCTTTTATTATTCTAGCCCTTAACATTTGGCAACTATGCAATGTCACTATGCAACTTGTACCTTTCCCTTTTATTTGCTTAGTTATTGATTTAAACAAATTAATACTTTCTAAGTAGAAAAATATTTGGGATTTTATTGTGATTGTGGAATTATTTCTATACATCTTAGCCTTCCATCACTGCAATAAAAATACCTGAGTAATCTACTTGTAAAGAGAAAAATTTTCTTCTGGTTCACAGTTGAGGAGGTTCCAGTCCATGGTTGGTGGGTGCTACTGCCTTGAGCCTGTGGTGAGGAAGTGGATCCAAGCACAAGTGCATGATGGACCACAACTTCTTTTCTCTGGCAAGGGAAGAAAAAAAGGAAGAAAGAGGAAAGCAGGGTCCCCATCTCCTTCAGTGCATGTCCGATGTGGCCCAGGGACCCTACTAGGCCCCGGCTATCAAAGGCTTCAATGCCTTTCCATGACACTCTGCTGGGGATGAACTCTTTGACACATGGGCCACGTGGGCCTTGGGGACACTGCAGAATCAAACCATAGTACTGAGTGACCGATGCTGGCACGTCCTCTCCCAGGAAGAGTCGTGACTGTCATTTACTGCCTCTTCTGCAGAGTGGCTGAGGCTCCCTAGCAAAACAAGACCTGGAGATGATGCAAAAAAAAAAAAAAAAAGACCCATGGCTGTGAGTACATAAAAACAAAAGCAAAATCTAGCAAGGAGAAAATGATAGAACTTAAATTAAATTAGAAACTCGAGTTGGAAAAACATTGGCCAAACATGTTAGAGAAAGAACAGCCACTAATGTAAAGCCAGTGATTACAAAGCCATTGCCAAAATACCAAAGGTCAGCGGATGAACTGACACAGAGCACGCACAGATGATGCACGGAAAGCAAAGGCTGAGAGACAGCGAGGCGCCGTTGGCCTGGGGTGGCAGAGGGACCGGCCTTTCCTCAGCCGCTTGGGTGGGGTGGGGGCTCTCACACCGAGAGGTCCCTTTGGTGTGGTGTTTCTGCTGCTCAGGCCAGCTGTTCCCAGCAAACTGATGGAAATCAAACCGCTTGGCATGGGGTGGATCCCACAGCATGCCCACGTGCCTGCTGAAGCCAGGGTGCAGGGTCACTTGTGACACTGGGCAGCACCTGAATCCCGGTCTCAGGGGTGTGGCCAAATGCGTTATCCTCCTTCCAGGAGATGTGACATCATGGAGAAGAAGGGCTCTGAGGGGCTGGAACACAGCACGCAGGAAAGTCGCTGGCTTCTGGAGAATGGGCACCCGATGCCATTTTTTGACATGCAGCGGACACAGGGCCACTAACACAAGAGACTGCAGGGGCTCGAGGCACAGAAACTCTTCCTGACAGTGACCAGGCGGGGTGCTGGGTGTGAGACTAGTGAGGAAGATCCGCTGTAGGAAGATCCCGCATCACCTTGATGTAGGATTTGGATTTTTCCACATGTGCCTGCCTTAGTTTTCAACAAACAAATGAGAGGCCATTAGACCAAAACTTGACCCAGAACCCATCGATGTTTGGTAAACAAATGACATAAAACATTTCTCTTGGACCTCGGCTGTGATTTATGAAGTCAGCTCAGTTCTGAGTTTCTGAGCTTTGCAAAAACTTGAATTCGGTCCCACTGTGCTTTGAGAGCTAATGGCTTGGAATCCAGATGTAAGGGAGCCGAGGGCCAGGGTGCACTCTCTGTCCAAGCAAGAAAGCTTTGGCACAGCGAGAAGCCATGCAGACCTTGTGTTCTCCCGCAGCTCACCCGGGATGTGCATTTCGGATGGCTCTCTGTTCCCTGTTAGCACCGGGCGTCACAGGCACTCCTCGGCTTAGGATGTGGTTACGCCCTTACACCCGGCCTGGGATGAAATCGAGGTTTAATGCAGTGTGGTGGATTAACTAACTAGTGGGCACCTTGGAACACCCAGCTGAACTGAGTCAGCGTGGTGCTGGTGTGGAGGGCCCACCTGAGGATTGTTGCCAACAGCATAAAAAGGGAACTGGAGGGGAAGTTGGTGCACTGTGGATCCTCCTGGAGAAGCGTGTCGTGCTGGCTTTTCTGATATGAACTCAGCTATTCATTCTTATCACCCAAGGAGCTCAAGCATTGCTTCCTGGCTCCAGTGCAGATCCCTCAGCCTGATGGCACGGATTCCTCATCCCACTGGCGCAGACTTTTTAGCTTCTACCACTGACCTTTGGGCCTTCCCAGCACAGATCCTCGGTACAGACTTGTGTGAATCATTGCCATGAGCTCTTGGACTCACGCAGGACATTGCTGTGGACTCTAGGCCCTCAGCTGGATTCTTTGGGTCTCTAGTGTGTGGACAGACCTCCTGCACTCATTTGCATTTGACTTTTTAGATCAGTACTGTAAAATAATCCTATAAATTATTTGTCCAGAATTAAATCTTTTCCTTTGTGAATCCTGACTGCAACATAATTAATTCTCTGCACAACACAGCTCAGCCCAGACTGCCTTGCACATGCGTGGAACACTGGCTTTAGCCCTCTTGGGTGGAATCATGTAACACTAAGCCTATTGTGTAATAAAGCACTGCACATGTTACAACTACTGGTTTGTCGAATACCACATGTACGTGAAGAGTGGGGCAGTTGTCTGGATAGATACCTGCACATTGCAGAGTGGGAGGTCCCAGTGTGGAACCACTGTAAGTTGCAAGTTGGGATACCTCATGCTTTGATTTCTACTCTGGTGTAAGAATTTTAATTACCTTTTTTGCCCTTGGTTGAACCAAGGTCAGAGTCAGTCTCTTCTAGGAGATATTCCTGGGTGCTGGCTGCACGCTGTCTGTGGGAGCCCTACAGAAATAGGTTGCCCTCTCTCGGCAGGGTGATGGATAGTATATCTTCGGTGAGCTCCGAGGTGCTGAGAGCTTTTAGAGTCATCTGGCGATAACAGCCTGGCTGAGGCAGAGCAGATGCAGGATAATTAGTGCTGGGCCTGTGTTTTGAAAGACATGAGTGATTTCTTTCCCGGAATAGTGCACGGAACAGATGCATTCCGTGGCAGCAGGAGCAGGCTCAGAGGTGGATGGGAATGACAGCTTTGGGAGGACGCAGAAGAGGAAGAGGAAGAGAGGGAAGAGAAGGAAGAGAAGGAAGAGAGGGAAGAGAAAGAAAAAGAGGGGAGGAGGAGAAGGAAGTAGAGGAGGAGAAGGAAGAAGAAGAGGAGGAGGAGGAGAAGGAAGAAGAGGAGAAGAAGGAGGAGGAGGATGATGAAAGGAGGAGGAGTAGGAAGAGGAGGAGGAGGAGAGGAGGAAGAGGAGGAGGAGGTGGAAGGGGAGGAGGAGAAGCTCTCCCACTGGAAAACAGTCCAGGGCAGAGACGCCAAAGAGGTGGGAGAGACTGGAAAACAAACATTAATAAAACTGAGTTAGAACACATGCAGCAGAGGCTCCTGGGAGCCAGGTCTGCTGGAATGTTGGTGATGGAGAGGATGGGGCGCTCCCGGCGCTCTCCTTCTGCCAGCTCTCGCCTTTGGGGCACACAGGTTGGAGGGCCTTGCCCACGACTGCCAGGCGCAGGTCAATCCGTGACTCACTCACTTTCTCCAGCTCCACTTCCCACCAATGAAAGGCAAACATTTTGTATCTGCGTTCCCACGTCTTGTGCCTGGGGCACACCACAGCATGCCCTTCTTCCTCTGGGTTGTTTTCACCGAGCCTGGTTGCTCACCAGTTTAGCATCTGAGTGTCCTGCTTACATCATCGTGGAGACATGAGCTTCCAACTTCTCCGGTCTGTGACTTTCACGACGGTGACGCTAATGACTGCACAGCCAGCACCCGCCTCGGGTCGCTCCTCACTCACGTGTAGATCCTTCTCCCTTCCGCATGCTCAGACAGCCATTTGGGTGCCTGGACACAGGTACAGAAGGGAGCCTGAGGCGCAATCACTGTCAGGGCCCCTGTGTGTGCGGGGAGCACAGCCAGCCTCCCCCGTGTCCTCTGCCCTCTCAGCCCGGGTAGTGACTCCCTCCTCAGCCAGATCATCAAACACCACGATCACACAGTTCCCATTCTGCAAATGCTCTTTGTGGAAATGTACTCAAAAAATGTACTTAAAGGAGCCATCTTCAGTAGAAGATGTGTGTGTGTGTGTGTGTTTGTGTGTCCCTCTGTGTGTGACCTGCACGTCGTACATTTTCATCAGACACCCTTGGGGGGTCTATGGGTGCCTATGGCCTGCCTAACCCCCTCTGCCCTTCCATGTGGGTGGCAGTAGGACCCCAATTCTAGCTCTCCTGAGGAAAACAGCCTTGCCAGGCGGTGAGGTTTGGAGGTGTCCTGTGAGGAGTTCTTCGTGCCTGGAAATCATTTATCCTTCCTTTTCTATGACTTCTGGAAGAATGGAGAGAAAACCTACTTCCTGAGCAAGATAAGAGTTTTTGATTGGGTGTCACCATTGAACCAGTCTCAGATGATGCTGGGGTCAGTGGGGACCCATCGTCTTAGTCACAGTGAAAACAATAAAAGGGTCAGACCCCTTCCCTCCCCCTGGGCCTGGGACACTTGCTGGTTGGATCTGCTGAGTGGTCTTGGTGGCAGGCTCCCAGTCTGCTCACTGTCCCCAGGAGGTGGGGAGCTGTGTTCCAGCCTCTGGCCACCCTGGCCATGTGGCGTGGAGGAAGGTGTTTCTTTTCACCACTGCATAGAAATTAAAGAATGAAAGCCCTTGGCCCTGATGCTTGACGTCTCCATGACAGAAAGAGCCAAGGGGAGTTCAACCCTGTAGGGGGCTCCTGATGGCTGAGGGTGCCCCACTGGAAGACCTGGTTGGTGGCGGTGGTGACAAAGGGTGAGAAAGATCCAGAGCTGCTTTTCCAGGGTCTCCATAGGGGACTGGGGACAAGTGCTGGGCTCCTGTGCAGGGACCCATGTCCTAGTAGGGTTAGGAGAGCACTGTGGCTTCCACGTGCTGCCCGGTTTCATTCCTGTGCAGGTCAGTCCTCAAACTCACTATTAGTGCTGTTTGGCGGGAGGTGATGGGTCACAAGCTCCTCCCTAGGGAGGGACTCATCTACAGGATTAACGAATCACTGAGGCTGCAGCATGGCTATGGAACGGAGCTTTCATGCCACCTTACTGTCTTCTGTGGGATGTCCTGTGCTGAGTCCTGAGGCAGAGGACAGTCACAGGATGCCAGCACTGTGCCTTGGGACTTGCCAGCCCCACCCTGTGGGCTGAATAAACCCCTATCTAGGGCCGTGAGCTTGCTTCTGTGCAGAGGGACTCATACTGCCTGCAGTATTCTCAGTCTTTCTGGGTGCTGACAGGGTTCTTCCTAGACTCTAGGGGATACCCCAGCATGAACCAGAAGGAAGATTCTTTTATTAACCAGCTGAGGCTTTGCAAAGAGTAAGACTGAGAGCCAGCGCTCAGGGGTCTTGCAAATTGGACTCAGCATGAAAAAAATAAGCTGGAAAAGGGGCCCTAGCGAACCTGTCCCCAAAGCCTCTGTTGACTCACACTCCTGAGCACATGGCCAAGGACAGCCTGGATTGTGTCAAGTTGCATCTCTGCAAGGGGGAGCCCTCAATAGTGCTGAGTTCAGTCCTCATTCCGTGACCCGCACCGTCCAGGGGACAAAGCTGAATGGGGTTGTGTGACAGGTGGGGACTAGGCAGTGAGTCTTGGTGGGCTGTGATCCCGAGAGCATTGGGTGGAGAGCTGGTGACACCCCTGTGGTCCCACGCCCTCAGGGACAATATCTCAGACCAGCTGGACTGGAGTGTGACCTTGAGGATTGTGTCTGCTCTAGGTATCTCAAAAAGATAAGTCACTTCCTGTGAACAACCCTGAGCCACAGACCCCAGACCTGTTGCCTCCTCTCATACCCCTGGTCCTATAGATCCGCCAACCCTCAGGGGACACAGATGCTGGTGACCCTGCCATGTGGGAAAGTTATCCCTACCGGAGTGTGCCAGGCATGCCATGTTAGACAAGAGGTGGCACTGTCTCCATGGAGCCCTCTGTATTTTACCCAGCCTTGAGTTGTGACTACACCAAGCCCTTGGCCGCGGAGACCTTGCAGCTTCTGACTGGGATCATGAGATGGTGACCTGTGAGGGGACATCACCTGGAATTGTCATCACTTTCCACTGCCCTTTGCCTCCTCCTCAAATCAGCTAGGACTTTGCAGTTACACAGTGAAGTTACACAAATACCCCCAGAGACTTGGCTTTCTTAGAAACCACAGCACAGTAGAGAAAAGCAGAGCTAGAATCCCCCCCTGAGTGGTTTATTATTGTGGGGGCACTTTTCCAAGAAAGCAAAGGAAAGCAAGCAAAGGGGGGTGGCACTGTGGCTGTGCATGCGGCAGGAGCTGTGCCAGGGTCCGGGTATCCGGGTGGGGGCTGGGCAGGACAGGAAGGGAGCTGGGGAGGCAGCTGGGCTTTGCGGCAGGAATGGGGCACCTGCTGCCCTGGGAGAGCAGGGCCCAGCTACAATCTGGGGGGATGGTGGAGAGGTGGGGTGGGCACCTGGGCTGTATGTCGAAGGTGAGGCTGGGAAGGCCTGGGGCGGCCAAGCCCAGCAGCCATCCAGCCTGCAGCAAGACACACCTGGGGACACAGAGCCTTAGTGAGGAACATGGACCACTGTGATATCTCCCCTGTCAAGAGGTGGGGACCTGGAGCCCAGCCTTGAATCTGGAGGGTATGACGGCTCTCTCAATGCAGGTGGACAGCAAAGGTGCCTTCCTGTGTCCCCAGATATGCACACTTGGGGACACTTCCCTGCAGCAAGCTGCCTAGGAGAGGACAAGTCTTCCTCGTGTCCAGGTTCGCTGGCTGGTGACAGTAGGCTGATGAGTCCCACAGAAATCAGGCTTGTTTGGGCCCAGGTGAAGGGGTCATGGCTGTTGGTGGCCTTCTTGCTGAGGTGGGGTGGCACCCCATGGAGATGATGGTCTTGTGTCTTGTCCCTAACAGGACTCAAGCCTGGCTCTGCCCTGTCCCCTCCTGGAGGTTCCTTGTTTATACCCCATGTGCAAAGAAAGATTCTGTCATCTGACACCTCGCAAGGCTGAGGTCTATACGCAAAGGTCTGGGGACTCCTCTAGCTGTACCCACACCTGAGTGTTGCCTGAGCTATCCTGACCGCAGCCGTGACAGCGGAGGAGACTCAGCAGGGGTAACCTTGCCCCTGAACCCAGGGCCACAGAACCCAGTGCATGATGAGATTGCTGCTTCCTGTGCAGTGTGAACGCTGTGGTGTAGCCAGTGGCAGCCAAGTACGTGTGGACAGTTAGGTGCCACAGCTGCACTATGTCCCTGTCCCTGTCTGCTTGCAGGTGACAAGTAGGTTACAGCCATTGTGGCCAGAGGTAAACAAGGAGGAAGAGACAGTGAGTGTGCTGTGGTCTGGGGTAATGCAAATTAGAATCTCCCCATAACTGGAGCAGAGTTGATGGCTTAGATTAGAGAATTAGATTAAGAAGAAAAGAAAGCAAAACTTGGTTTCTTCAGAAAATACCAGAAACCATGGCTAACAAGCATTAAAAACAAGTCCTGTGATCACTGTGGCATTAAAATTTTAATTAGGAACTAATTGGATAAACATCCTAACTAATGTCTAATTAAAATTAGGGAAACAAGCCTACAGAAGCTGAGGCTGGCTTCAGCCTCTTCCACCAGAGGACTTGGAAGGAAGCAGATTTCTGGTGCTGCCAAGTTACCGTGCAAACGGGAGGCCAAGGAAGCAGCCTTTCATGCACTCGGGAGCCTGGGAGGTGCTGCCTACCAGCCCTTCCCAAGCGGCGCCACCAGCGGTGAGGAAGTCCATGGGGGCATCCTTGAGGCCCAAAGGAGGGGCTCCCGGAGCTAAGCTGGGGCCCCGGGGCCTCCCTGCCCACTTGGCCTGCTAATCCCACCCCCCAAGTCTCCCACCTCCCCCTCTGCCTCCTTTAGTCCTGGACCCCCTGCACCTCCCTTAATTTCTGAGACTCCTATTGATGTCCACCTGCCTCTGCTCCCTCACCTGGGAGACAGGGAGTGTGGAGCTGTGACCTCTGCCCTCCACATCTGAGCTCCAATCCATCCCTGCAATGGGGCTTCCTCCTGGTCCTACTCCACACCAGGGACAGAGTAGTCACTTGCCCTAGGGGGTGCTACATGAAGGCTTCCCTGTGCCTGCTGACTGTCACAGTCTGTCCACTCTGTCAGAGGCTGCAGCACAGGTCTGCAGCACAGAGAAGGAGGCCTTGCCCTTCAGGGAGGCTGGAGTGGGAGATTCTATGCAAGAGGACAGCGCAGGAACAGGACCTTGAGGATGGATGTGACTTCAGAGGTCCAGAGGAGGACGGAGGGAAGGGGACAGGTGTCTGGAGCAGAGAGGGTTCCTGGTTATTCAGGGTCTTCGGAGCTAAAAAGTCAGGCTTTTCCCATGCATGTGGAAGGAGCAGGTGAAGAGGCCCACAGGACCAGGGGAGCCCGCACAGGTCCCCTTCTGCCGTGTGTGTTGCTGGATGAGAGAGGACCGCAGGCACTGCAGCCTGGACTCAGCCCCGCCCTCCCAGAGTGCACAGGGAATCTCATACTCTCTTCTTACTCAAAGACTCTGGGTCTTTCAGGAGGATCCTGCTCGTTTTGATTTTGCATCTGCCCTGTCTTTGTGCAGATACCCTAAATATCAACTCTGTTGGTTGGCAAAGATTTGCTCAAAGAGCAAATAGCCTTGAAAATCCATACACTCGGACCAAAATGACTGAGTTGCTCTCCTAGTGTTCTCAAGATGCAGTAGGAGTCTGTTTAGAACACAGCCAAGGAAGCAGCCTCCATAGCCGGCCTGTGGTTCAAATCCTGGTTCTGCCACTCAGCAGCTGTGAGAACTCAAGCAGCATTCAGCTTCTCTGTGCTCTAGCCGTGTCATGTAAGAGAGACCCGGAAGTCAGAGTGCAGAGTCACCTGGAAGTAGCTGACTTTCGGGTCATTCTGGTGATTAGAACCGGGCCCAGGAGCACCATTTCTAAGTTCGTTTCACTTCTGTTGCTGTTCTTGTGGAATTCAAATGGTTCAGTTTTGATGAAAGCAGGGTAACAAAGCTTGGCAGACAAGGGAAAGAAAGCAATTTAGTCATAAATCCAGGCAAAAAGCTTGTATATAAAATTAAACATAAAGCAGCCTGGCTGGTAAAATCCAGCACTATTTCTGGCAGATGCATTATTTTCCATTGTAAATACTGTGGTTATTAAGTCCTTGTGTGATTTTTGGCATCTCTTGCTCTTTTGGAGGATATTTTCAATCATTTGTTTCCTTCTGACTACCCTTAAATGACTTCACGATGCTATTTGGGGGAGATTATGGGACCAGAGAGGCCTTAACAAGAAGTATTAAATGCTTAATCTGGGGGTGTTTTAACAATGTGGTCACTGGTGTGTGTGCAGGGTGTTTCTAGCCTGTTTTTGCCACACTTAGAAGTCATGACATTTTCTGAGTAATGTATCACATTCTAGAAGGTCACAGGAAAGAATTATGATTTAGACATTAGATGTATTATGGTATGGATTTTCTTTCTGTATCTTTCCTTACTGGCTCCGTGTCTTGTATTAGAATGTCTCAGCCCTCAGTGAGACTATCTTGTGGATTTGGAAGCGGTATTCGTTAAGCCCCTGTGGCCTGCCTAGCATAGCCATGACATAAACACAGACCATTATTTCTATGATTTATTTAAAAGGCCAGTTCTACAATCTTGCTATGAATGCGATTTTGTCAGGCTGTGGAAAAATTAAGATTAACATGGGAGACTGAAAATTTGCTTTGTTATAAAATTTGGCTGTTTACTAGTTTTCAATAAAATACTCAAAAGAATATATATATATATATATATATATATATATATATATTTTTACACACACATGTGCATATATATTATCATATACATATGATTCCAAATACTTAGGCAATGGATTTAGGTATGCAAAAGTTGATTTTTGGGGTTGAATTAAGTTGCTTTACTTGTATTGGAACTATGTAGACACATCCTTTGCTGCATCTACAATTTCACTCCCAGTAATTTCATTTATTTATTTATACCAGTGGGGATAATATGGGGGTCTTGTGTGTGCCCCACAAGTGCTTACCACTGAGCCACACCACCAGCCCCAAGCCCTGTCAGTCAAACCTGACCCTGGAAGTGGTTCTCCCAATGCTGCTGTTGTTCTGTCCCCTTTCCAGGGCTCATCTGTTTAGAAAGATGCACTCTTAACTGCTCTGCATTACCTTTGGTGGCTTTCTGCTCCCTGAAAACAACCCCTGGAGCTGTGTCCTGCAGTCGGTTTTTGCACAGAAAGGAGTAGGCTTGCATAATCAGGCAACTTCATCTCCTCCTGCAACTCAGAGGAGCAGCTATGGGGTCCAGGCTGCTCTCAGTCACCCGACCTTGTTTGGGAGCTCATTCAAGGGTTATGGGAAGATGCTGATCTCATGGGCTGGCTATGCTTATGTAATGCATGGCCCAAGTCCGACTGTCCAGGCCTCAGCACACTGTGGTCAAGACAGCACAGTCAGCTACCAGCAGAGATTTCAGAATAATTCACTGAACACGTATTTATCTAAAGAGAGAGACACAGAGTGAGAGTGGGGCCATATGCCTAGGACTGTCCTCTTCTCAGGGTTCTCAGGGTCCTGAACACCCTCTTCTTCCCGAGGGATGATGTATTAATCCAGATCCTGAATAATCTAGTCAGAGAGACTCTGCCTGCAGAGGCAGGGCAGATGGCTGAGGTGGGCGCCTGCTGTGATAGCGGAGGAAGGGGCATTTGCATCTTCCCTGGACTCCCAGAAGCCCAAGATATCCATTTCCTGCTGCCCCTGAGGCTGAGCTCCTTGATACTTAGAATGCCTTTTCTAAGTCATCTGAAGGACTTGGGTCCTTGCAGGATGTGGGATGCAGGATGCATGTAGACAGAAGGGCCTATCCTGGGGATGTCGGTCAGGAGCCTTCACTATCTGCCACCATGCATGTTTCCTGCACACAAGGCTGAGCTGGAGGAAGGACAGGGGGACACGGTGTGGGATACCCAAAACTGGTAAAGCCACGCCAGTGGCAGATTCCGGGAACTGAGTGGGTCACGGTGGAGAAGGCAGGAGCCAGGCCCTCTGTTCCTCAGCCCTCCAGGGCTTGCTGGCATGGGACCTACTGTCTCCACAGTCACTCATGGCAGAATGGCTCTTTCTGGCCTATTTGGATCAGTCACATGTCCCCAGTAGATCCAAGTGCTGTCTTCCGCTCCTTCTTTACACTAGGGATGTGTGTGTGGGGTGCACATGGCACAGACACATGGCCCAGGCTCTGGCTCCTTTGCCGGCAGGGGCCCCTCTCAGGTTGGGGACCATCCTGAGTGCCAGATAGTCCTTCTGAGTGTCAGCCCCTGCATGACAGCTCTAGTGGGTGGGTGGTCCTAATATCCACCCTGACCACCTGGAAACTGAGGCACATAGAGATTACACAATTGCCCAAGATGTCCTTTAAGGAGCTGGAGTTGCCATCTGTTATGGTTTGTGTCCAGGTAACCCCTCAAGCCTCATGCAGTCATGGAGGCAGCTGAGTCTTGCGTTTGTGATTGCTTCATTATTTAGGGCTGGGATTGGCAGTGTGAGTGCTGTACCTGCTCAGGTGTGGAGCTGGCATACAACCTAAGGGAAGGAAGAAGGTGTGTTTCTTTCTCTTTTACCCTCTTTGCTCTTGCTGTTTGCCACCACCATGAACGGCTGTCTCTCAGCCACACCACCTTGCCTTGGAGCCAGCTGAATATGGACTGAAACCTCCAAACTGTAAGATAAATAAACTTTCCCTTCTCTAACTTTGGGCACCAGGTGTTTTGTCTCATCAATGAGAGAAAAGTAACTAAGACACTATTCAAGAGACCAGCACTGTAGTAGGATTCCAGAATTGCACTGAATCACACCTGTGTCACCCCTATGTACAGAGGCTCGCTCTGGTCAGCAACACCACTGCAGGTGTCACGGAGGCCACCACAGCCTTGTCACTGAGGGAGGCAGTATGATCTGTCCTATAACTGTGTCTTCTTAGTCTTCCCTTGTGTGCTGTGGTGCTAGACTCACTCACTGCAGCTGACCGAAAGACACCCATGCTCCTGGCCACACCAGGGGGAGGCAGCCTGGCCAGCCAGTCACCGGTTCTGCTAAGGGTGAAGAAGCGACCCCTGCAGGGACCGACAGGGATGGCCTAGGGCCCCAGGGGCAGCTGCAGGGCATTTTCCAGGGAAGCTCCAAGATGGACAGGTTGGGTGTGGAATTTGTACCCATGTGGCTTTACCTTGCTATAGAAATATTTGCTGCGAGGACACTAAGTGGACCCTCTAAAATGTATCTCATGTGGCCCACCCTGCAGTCTTGTGGTTCTTTTTTCTTCTGTTCTGATTTTTTTCCCCTATATACCAGAGTTGGTCTGTGAAGGGCTTAGTGTGGGAGCTGGGAAACGGAGATGATGATGATAGAGCGGCAGACAGTGACCCCTTGGCAAGGCGCCCCTGCCCCTTGTTCTGAGCACCCACAGCCAGCTGCTCCCGGGCTGGGAAGAGGCTTTGGAGCAAAGTGTTTTGATGATCGTAGATGACCTCATACCTCAACACCCCAGGGCTTAGAGGGTTGGATTTCTCACCGTCTCCCGGTAACCATCATCCTGGACCCAGGCCTCCAGTGAGGGGAAGAGGCAAAGCCACAGCTCCCGACGGGGTCCATGCCATTCACACCACTCCATCGTGTGGGCCCCCGGGATTCCCAATGCTCGCTCCCCTAACCAGCCCCACTCTCGGTATTGTCCTGGGTGCCTGGGCTCAGCCACACCCCAATGTCTGGCTGGCTGAGAAAAGCCATCAGCTCCCCCTGAACTGCAGCTGATCACTTAATTCCTCCCCAGGGTCAGGCCTTTGCCATGTGGGTGTTTCCTCTTTCGAGTCGTCCTCGCCAGTTACTGAAAGTGGCTGTTTAACTCCCCTAAGGTTCAGTGCAGCAGACAGAAACTTGCTGGGCTTGGCCATTTGGGCTTTAACTCAAATGCCAAGCAGGGCCGTGCTTGGAGCACAGTGTCTGATGGCACTGCATCTCCTGCCGCTGCTGGACACCACAATTTCCCCTGATGGTCGGCCAGGAATGAAAGCTTTCTGGGGAGATATCATATGAATCAGTCTTTCCCCCATGTTTTCTAACAGAAAGAAAGGAAGGGAAGAGAGAAGGAGAGAAAGAAGGAAGGTAGAAAGAAGCAAAGAAAGAGGGAAGGAAAGGAGGAAGGAGGAAGGAAGAAAAGGAGGAAGGAAGGGAAGGAGGGAGGAAAGAAGGCAGGAAGGGAAGGAGAAAGAGGGAAAGGGAAAGTGGGGAGAGTAAGGAAGGAGGGAAGACAGATGGTCCCTTATGTCAAAATCCAGTGATGAGATTTCCATTTTGGGCAGCGTGCCTGAAAAGTTATGTAGAAAACCCACACCAGTGTATAGCATCTGAAATACTGGATTGAATGTTTTAAAAGCATCTTTTAAAATGCATGGTTAGTGACACATGGGAAAAAAAGTCCCCTGAGGCCCATGGTGACTAGGTGGTTGGAGCTGGAAAGGTAAGCAGGCTTCAGCCAGTTTCATTATGGGAGTGAAATGAGGCCTGCAGGAAATGACCTCTAGGAAGGACAGGTCCTGGGCTTTGGCTTTGCCTGGACAGTGCAGAGGAACAGAAGAAGAGTCCAAGGTCTGAGAGGTTCCAGTGATTGGAGACTCCTGCATGTGGTCAGAGTTTCAAGGCCACATCAGAGTCTGCAGCTGGGAATCACCTGCACGACAGGCCAGCTCTTCCTGGGGACAGAGCATGCTGCCCCTGCAGCTCCCATGGGGATCGGCCACCTGCAGTGTGATCTGCAGGCTGGGACACAGAGCTGTACAAGCTGCTTACTCCTTGCTAATTGAAATTTAACCTTGAATGGCTACACATGTGATAGTGGCTGCCGTGCTGGACAGTCCTGCTCCAGGGGCCAGAGCAGGAGTGACCCACTGCGGGCAAACTCAGCCACCACGACTGTTCCTACTGGAGCCCAGCCCCAGTCCCTTGTGAGCGCCACGCCTCTGGCTGCCTTCACAGACCTGGGGACCAGAGCGCAGAGCAGACTGCCCTGTGACTCTCCACGGACAGTGCTCGCTAGCCCCTGGTCCCTGAGTTACCAAGCAGGGTCAGTGGAGTCTGAATGGGTCTTGGTTCTGTGTGCAGAGAGTAAATAGAGGGGAAAATCAATCCCTAGTTTCAAGAAGTGCAACAAAACCAAGAGAAGATATTCAAAACTAGAATAAAACCCAAACAAATCAATATCAGGACCAAAAGAGGCACAATCACAAATAAAACTGTAACCCAGAGAAGATAATACGACAGAATAGAATGAATGACTTTATGACAATAATTCTGAAATCAAACAAAGTGGAAATAGTCAGGAAAATGTCAATTACCAAAACCAACTGATGAAGACATAGTAAGCCAAAATCAGCCTGCTTATGAAAAACATGCATCACTAGTTTTAAAAAAAAATCTGTCCTTCAGGAAAACATCAAGCACAGTTAATTTTATTAGCCAGTTTGAATGAATCCTCAAGGATCTGAAAATTCTAATCATACATAATCACTGAAGGAAATTTACGATAAGACTAGAAAACTAATTAGGTCCTATAATAAGATCAACCCAAAGTGGATTAAAGACCTAAATGTAAAAAAGTGTAAAAAAAATCTACAAAGGCTTGAGACAATAAAACTACTGAAAGAAAACATCAGAGAAAAGATTCTTGGCATTGGTTATGCCAAACCATGTTTGGATATTACCCCAAAATCACAGGAAGCAAAACAAAACTACACCAGTGGGACTGAACCAACCTGAAAAGCTTCTGCAAACAAAGGAGCCCAGAGTGAAGAGACAGCTCATCTCTGTTCATCACAGAATGGGGAAAATACCTGCAAACCAAAAATCTACTGATGGGTTAACAGAAAAATATGTAAGGAACGCACACAACTTCATAGCAAGAAAATAGCCCAGTTAAAAGTGGGCGAGGGACCTGAAGAGATATTTCTCAAAAGAAGACACACATGGCTAACAGGTGTATGGAAAATACATGCTCAGCATCATCAGGGAAGTGCAAATTAGTTCTGCAATGGGATATCTATCATCCCGCAGCTCCGATGGCCATTAGCAAGTGACAGGGCTAAGGGTGGGTGAGGGCTTGGAGGAAAGAAAACTCCTGCACGCTTTTGGTAAGAATGCAAATCAGCACACCCATCACGGAAAACAGTGTGCAGGTTCCCTCCAAATTAAAAATAGAGCCATCATGAGACCCAGTAACAAACCCAGGGAGATGTCCAAAGGGAATGAGATTAGTATGCTGAAGGTTATTGCGTTCCCACGTTGATTACGGCATTATTCACAACAGCCGAGCTACAGAAATAACTGCGTGTCTACCAGTGGTGAACGAATAAGGAAAACATGACTGTAGATATGAAATATTTTAGTCTTAAGAGACAAAGAGATGCTATCATTTGCAGCATGGGTGACCCTGGAGGATACCATACTAAATGAAATAAGCCAGGAACAGAAGGATGTACCCTGAAGGATTTCACTTATACAGTGAATCTAAAAGAAGTCAAACGCATAGATGCAGAGTATTGTGCATATGCAAACTCCCACAGATTAATAAGAGTTTAATCATCAAGATTAATACATAATCTTTGGGCTGGGGATATAGCTCATCAGTACAGCAGCTGCCTGGCAAGCATGAGGTCGTGAGTTTGATTTCTAGTAGCAAAAAGAAGGTGATCTTTGCAAGGATGCTGGATGCAACATCTTGACACCAATAAACACACTCAAAGAAGCATTAGAAATTAGTACCAAAATTATGAATTGAAGCTATTTGTACAGTGATTGACAGTATGGACTCAGATTCGAATTTTTCCCCCATCATTTCTGTTATGTGACCTTGGTCAAATTCTTTGCCCTCTGTATCCCTCTGTGTCTTTATCTGAAAGGCAGGGTAATAACTAACCCGGTAAGTCTGCTAGAGGAGTGAATATATACATCAAGATGCAGCCTGGCTCATAGTAATCAGTGCATCAGTGTTCTTGAAATGAGTGAATGGAGAAAGTCACCTACAAATAAATATAATAAAAATTGCTTAATATCTTTACGAAGAGAATGACAAAACTTTATTGGAAAAGGAATCCTAAGTAAGTGGGATAGGCTAGGAACGCGTAGTGTTCATAAAGATTATTGATTCATTTCCATTTAATCCACAGATTCAACAAGATTTTGACCCAACTCCCAACTTAATGTTTCATGGAAATTTGACAAACTGATAATAACATTTATATGATGAGAAAGGGATTAAAGCAGTCCTGATTTTCTAAACAGAAATGCCACGTAATAGCACTCGGCCAGCAGACTGGGCCACGTGGCGGCCCTGTTGTTTGATGAAGCTTCAGTAATATTGGGAGAGAGACGCATATAGAGCAGCAGAGGAAAGGAAATGCAGAAACAGACCCTTCTGCTGGCAGAAACTTGCTGTGCGACCGTGGACCCCAGGTCACAGCCCATGCGGAAGAGGTCGGCACAGATCAGAGGTGTCCGTGGAAGACACAAGAAGAAAAACTTTTGGAAGAACATACACAAGTCTATCTTGATGACTTCTAGGGCTGGGAAATACCTCTTAAATAAGACTCAAAGAGTGCACAGCAGAAACAGAGAGGTCAATCATCAACCACATTGAAATGCAGAGCCGGTGTTCGTCAGAAGGTCCCATGCAGGGCGTGAGCAGACCAGCCACCAGCCAGGGAGACAGAACTGAAGAAACAGCAGAAGTTCCTGGACATACGGAAGAGGTTCATCCTGGTTGCTATCAGGGAAATGCAAATTCAAACCCCAGAGATATACAGAGTCAAATTCCTCTGGTTGGCAGAAATGGGAAGGGCAACCATCCAGCTGCTGGCATGGGTGTAGCCCAACAGGAGTGCGTTCACACTGCTGGGGGGCGGGACAGCGTCAAGCTGGAAACATGTGACGTAAGCTGTGAGACTGAAGTCGTGATTCCCCAATCAGCCAGTGATATGTCTCCTGGGGATAAACCCTGAGCGATGGCTTGCTGTTAATTTTCCAATCATGCTTTTTCTAATTAATAATAAGGTATCTACAGATTCCTCCCTGTACATGGCCATCTGAATGCTAATGCTTGTTGTGTAATTTGTATTTCAGCTAATACTGCTCACGTCCTAGAAAATCATTTTGATTTTATCCACATTTTCTCATTTATTTCCAGATGTCTGAACAAACAGTTGTCTTACAATTGCTTTCATGTCTTTTGTATTTGGAATACATTTTCCTTTCTCATTTGTAATTTGAGGAATTTATTTTTCTTGTTTGGTTATGGATCAATTCACTCCAAAATATGTACCGAGTACTTAGCCTGCAAAGTATTGCTGAAGGTCTTTGGGATTGTGTGGTATCTGCAGCCAGGAGGGGAGAGAGAATGCCAGGCGTGGGAGTCTGTTTTGCGCTGGGAAGAGGTGACTGCTTCTGAACAGTCATGGCTCGCAGTGCTGGGGGCTGAAGTCTGAAATCAAGGTGGTGGCATCTGGCCAGGACCCTCCCTGTCATCCAGGGCAGAGGTGAGAGGTAGTGGAGGCCACCTGGCCCTTGGTGGGCCAGTGATGATGGCATTATCTGTCCCCAGCGAGGAGTCCAGAGATCCCACCTCCTACACTGTGACAGTGACAATCGGCAGGTTCTGGAGGGGACACCGAAACCACACAAACCCATGCCCAGCTGTACCTGAGTCTTCCCTCTCCACACTGCTGGGTATCGGTACTCGGTCATGGTCCAAGAGTAAGTGGAAAATTCCAGTAATAGGCAACTCGGAGGTTTCAAAGTGGATATGGTTCAAAGTGGTGCATTGGAATCCTGTGCCAACCCACCCCACCCCCAGGACAGGTCACTCCTGTGCAGTGAGTGCTGCTGGTCCTGTCACGGCACGGTGTGTGCATGTCCCCACACAGGGGCCGGTGCAGTCAGTGGACAGTGGAGCATGGCCCTGGGGTGATGTCACGGTGCTGGAGTCCTCCTTGTCTCGCCTGAGGTGTCAGGGGTACTTGCGGCACTGTCCAGGACCCAGGGCAGAGGCCTGGGCTGAGGCCAGGCAGGGGCTCTGCTGCTCTCCAAGGCTCGGGCCCAGCTGGCTCCTGGTACTGAAGCCTCTGGCCCAGATGCCTGGCTCGGCCTGCGAAGGCTCCACTGTCAGTCAGTGTCTCCTCGGGCTGCTCAGCGTGAGCTCAGCTTAGCTCCGGGCTGCTTCTGGCTCTGGCTGAATCCTGTTCTTGACTTGTTTGCTCCTGATGCTCTGTGAGTCCGCATCCCCACACGCACCCGGGAAAGTACGGTGGCGAGGCTGAGGGGCTCAGGCTGCAGAGGAAAGGGTTCCCGGCGCCCCAGGGCGTGGGCTGCTGGGGGCCTCCTGAGGAGCTTTTGCTCCCCAGTGTGACCCTCAGCCTACCATGACTTCCTTCCAAGTCCTTTCACCTACTTTTAAAATGCAACCATGTGGATTCAGGGCCATTCGAGACATGGTGTCACTGAGCATCGTGTCCCACCCATTGGCATCTCGAGCCTGGGACCCTTTCACAGTCTTCAAACATTCGTAAAAGTTCATGAACAAACGGAGACACGAAGCCCTGCGTCTCAGGGGACTTTGGCCTTCCCATGGCCTGAGAGGCTGGATGGCACCTAGGAGAGGAGGAAGCCACCTCCACTTTGCTACCAGGTGTGCAGCCATCCCAGGGCCACCTGCACTCAGTGCCCTGTGACAGACCCATGGAGGACAGAGCCACCGAGTTGTCAGGTCTAGACGAGAGCTAAGCGGAGCCCCTGAGAACAGGAAAGGACCGCTTCTCGTGGTGGGTGAGGACCGGGCCCAGCAAGCAGCTCAAGCCGGTTGGGTGGAAACTGCAGGATTTTCCTCCTGAGCATCTTTACTTATTTAAAACCCCGTGTGTATGTGGATTGCATTTTCCTTCTGGAAGACCGAGACACCCCCACCTCGCTTTCAGCGTGGGGAGGACCGTGGCTCTGTGACGTACTTGGGTGCTAGGGTGTTGAGTCAGTGCCACTGTGCACTGCACACTGTCCTGACAGAACGACATCCGGGGAAAAGAGAGCCCTGAGCTCAAGTCTGACAGGCCCGAGAGACCCCTCCTCTCCGAGGGTGAAGGCTGCTTGGGGGCTCCTCCCGCATGGTGGGCCTGAGTTGGGGTCCTCTGAGGAGGCTTTGCCCCACGGTGTGATCCTGTGGCTTCCTTTCGAGATATTTCCCCTACTTTTTAAAATGGAACCAGTATGGACCCAGGGCTGGGCCATGAGACACCCTGGGAGTCTCCCCACAGGAGGGGCTTTGAGGGCTGGGTGCTGCTGGGGTTTGGGAGAGCTGGTCTGGGAGAGAGGCTTTGTGGAGGAGCTGCTTCCTGAGTGAGGCTCAGGGACAGGTGAGGCTGTGGGGAAACTTCCAGGCCACAGGGAGCCGTGCATGCAAAGGGCCTGGGGGGCCACCTGCCAATTCCAAGGCCAGTGCAGAGGTCCAGTGATCTCTCCTGAGAGTTAATAGGATCGCACATCTCGCAGACTGAGCGACTGAAGCTGTGAAAAGGTGGCAAGGGTGTGAGCACACGGACCACAGAGGCGACTGTGGAAGTCTGGACTCGAGGGCGCCGGTGAGATGTGCATGCTCAGCAGGCTCCAGGTCGGCTGAAGGAGGCCCAAGAAGCTCTCGGAGGGTCAGGTGTAGGATGAGAAGCAGAGGAGCCAAGGACGGATCCGAGGTTTTCCACTGAAGCTGTTGGGAAGTTGGGAAGCTTGGGGAGAAGCTGGTTGGGCCGCTGGGGCTGTGCAGGGCAGGGGGCCCTGAGCCGTAATCATCCTGGAGCACCCCAGGTTTCCCTCTGGAAGGACCGTCCACACCTGTCCCACCAAAAGGAAGTGAACACACCCGTTCCCTTCTCTCCAAGGAGGCAGGGCTAGTGGTCGGGCTGCAGACTGGGTGCATCTGAGTGTTTCCCGGGGGGTTTCACATGCTGGAGCCAGTGGAGGAGGTGGAACCTCTAGGAGTTGGTGGAGCAGGAGGTGGTTAGGTCATTGGAGCCTTGGGAGCGACGGGTGCAAGTGTTTTGGTGTGAGTGAGCTCTGGGAAGAGCAGTTGTTATAAAATCAGTCTCCCCAGGGCTCGGGCCTGCAACAGGCAGCTGGTGCCTTTTCTGTCTCTTGACCATATTTTGAAACTACACGGGCACCATGCTGTTTGGAAACCTTAGTTACCAGAACCTTGAACCAAATAACCCTCCTTACTTTGTGAGTTACCAGCTTCAGATAGTTCATCACAGCAACACAGAGCAGACTAACACATGGTATAGAGGATGTTGTGTGACTGTTTCGCACAGCTGCCTGCATGTTTTTCTGGCTATCAGGGAAACCGAGCCCCATTCATGCATTTATTGACTTTGGATTTCCTCTGCTTTGAACTCTCTGTTTATAGCCTTCCCTCCATTTTCTTTTCTTTTCTTTTCTTTTCTTTTCTTTTCTTTTCTTTTCTTTTCTCTTCTCTTCTCTTCTCTTCTTTTCTTTTTTTTCCTACTCACATTTTCTATAAGATTTCTTTTTGTCTTTTTTATGTGTAGCAGTTTTTTTATACAATCCAAATACATCTATTATATCCAATGTAAGTATCTTCTCTCAGTCATTGATTTTAAACCCAAACTTTAGCTATGATATCTTCAAAATTTATTTATTTGTTTATTTATTTACTGCGTTCATGATTTTTGGATCTGATTTTAAAAAGCTGTCACAAGGTTACTTGCGCATATTTTCTTCTGGAAGTTTTCAGTTCTGTCCTGAGTGCCCACTGATGTGTGCACGTAACAAACAATTCAATGTGTTAGACGCTGTTCTAGTCGATGTACGAGAATCACATTCCTTCATCTTTATGGCGACTTATCACCATAACAGTATTATCCCTGTTGTCTCCCTTTACACACAGAAGCTGGGGTTTAAGTTCCTTGACCATGTTTATAATTCTTGTAAGCAGTGGAGTCTTTAATTCACCTGAAATTAACTTCTGCGGCGTGGAATGCTTTTGTATTTTCCCGTAGGGACAGCTGGCTGTTGTGGCACTGTTTATGGAGCTGTCACACCTTCCCCTCTGGCTCCTAACGCTGTCTCTGTCATACTTCGAGGTTTCCACAGACGAGGACGTCTATTTCTAGGCTCCCTGCTGTGGCAGACTGGCCTGCTTACCTCAGGTCACCCCTTGCTCTTCCGTCGGCCTTGATGGCCGGCCGAGTTGCCAGGTTCCTGTCCGAGTCTTTTGACTCCCAACCCCTTGTGCAGAGATTCTCCTGCTCAGCCTCCCAAGTGCTGGCGTGACAGGTGTGCGATACCACGCCCAGCTGTTCTTTTGATTCTTTGACCTCAAATTGTCCTCAGCTGTTCAGTACCTTTCGTCTTGCAGATGACCTAATTTAAGGTCACCCAAAAAGAGATCCACGGAAATGCTGTCCTCTTTCTTAAATGTGCTCACATTCGTTGTCCGTACTGGCGTTTTGCATGTCAGTCGTGTCTCTGGCAGCACGCCTCCCTCCCTGGTCCTATAGTTCACCTGAAAGCGCCCTTGCTTTGAGAGTCACAGTTTTGATGACCTCCTGCATGGGCCCTTGAGGTTGCTGTGTCTTTTGTCTGCACCCCTGCTCACTGCTTCCCGCGCCAGCCTACAGCCTCTTTCTGTCTGGGGTCCTGAACCCCACATTTATTTTGCTAAGAAATATTTCCCACCTTTTCAGCGTAGTCACCTTTGTGAGCACTGGAAAGTTTAGCCCTAGGGCTTGAAGAAAATGATGCATGGGGCCAGGGGTTTAGCTCAGCAGCATAAACACCTGCCTGGCAAGCGCTAGGTTGCAAGTTCGATACCCAGTTACCAACCCCCTCCTCCAAACAAAAGAAAATGATGCATTTCCTCAAGTGAGATCAGGATGGCTTCCAATCTAGCCCACGCAGAGCTGCAACAAAGCTAACTGTAACATGGCTTCTTCACACAGCAGAGGGGGACGTGGGCTCAGGAAAGGTTTTAGGCACATTTAGAAACGATTGTTTGTAAGCCGCAGTAAAATGGACCCGTACCACTGGCTGACGACCCAAAATGGGTCATTTTGGACAAGTTGGTTTCTCCATTTGACATGATCACTGGTCCAGGAGAGCTGGGTTTTGAGATGTTACAGGGCCCTATTTTACCCTCATGGCGACATGTCCTGGCCACACATGTCAGGCCACAGGCCCACTGCTACCTGTCCAAGGACAGTGGGAAGACAGGCTTGTGTGACCATGCTGTGTTCCAAGGACTGACGCACCGCAGAAGGAGGTGTCAGGAGAGGGGGGCAGGGATGCCTCCTGCCCCCATGGGGCCAGTGTAAGCTGAGCGAGGACGCACTGGGTCCAGTCCAGGGCTGAAGGAGTACTCATGGGCTGCTGTCATGTGGAAAAAATTAACTGTCTCATTCAAACGGAGGCCGACACGTAGGAGAAAGACAACCCAGTCATTATGATGGATGTGACCAGGGCTGAGGGGAGAGACTGTTCCACAGCCCTCTAGGTCTCTGACCTCAGGAACGAGTTACTCTTGCTATGGAGGGTGTGGTTCCTGATGAAAGGGTGAGTTCT